>JBBJLS010092477.1:0-21887 GCA_037577275.1 Bryconaethiops microstoma | reverse complement strand
ATGAGGAAAGAGGTCTGGAAATGGTTAGGAGAACACTTTGCCACACATAAAACCACTCTTTACTGTAATAATGTTTATTGTATTTATTGTAATATTAATGTCTTAACACTAACTTAACACTACTGTCCAGTATTGAACAGGTTTTAAGTATAATATTCCCAGGTGCCTAAGACATTTGCACAGTACTCTAGCTAAAAACTACAATCACATTCCTGTGACCAAGAAATGTGAAGCAACGTTAATTTTCTGTTTTAAAATACCTTATCTGGTTTTGGTGCGCTTGAAACTGCAGAACATACAAATCCAGCAGAAAGAGAGTCCAGTGCTTTCTCCTCTGTTATGGGCTTTCATCAACACACAAACAATTGAATTTAGACACAAGCATGACAATCAGTGGTCTTTACAAATGACAAAATATATAGACCCGTTTCCTTATATAAACCCGTTTCCAAAAACATTGTGACGCTGTGTTAAAAGACATGCTTTATGTTCTACAAAGACAAACAGGACAAATGTTGAAATGGAGAACTGTTACATTTTTAAATGCCAGCAGCACATTAAAAAAATTGATCAGAGGCCTGTTTATCACCTTATTGCATCAACTCTTCTATTAACAACTCTTTGTAAATGTTTGTGAACTGAGGAAACCAGTTGCTGTACTTTTGAAATTGAAATGTTGTCCCATTGTTGCCTGATGTAAAATTTCAGCTTTCAAAAGTTTTGGGTCTCCTTTGCGATTTTTTATACTTCATGTGGCAAATATTTTTAATGGGTGGCAGAACTGGACTGAAGGAAGGCCAGGTTAGAACCCAGGCTCTTCTACTTTGAACCTATGAACCACCAATCCTAAAACAAATCATGGTCAACATCACCAACGTGAAAAACTACAGACCAGTATCCTATCTCTCTTTCTTCTTTAAAAAAAAGTGGTGCGTGCTGAACATAACAAACTCAACCTATTTCTATTACAAATGGACTTCATGACCCAAACCAGCATGGATTCAAAGAAGCAGTGTTTATGAAACTACAATTTTAGCTGTCACCTAGGAGCTTCATGCAGCCAAAACAGTTAAACTGTCTTCAGTTCTAATTTTCTAAATCTTTCTGCAGCCTTTGATATGGTCAACCGTCAGATCCTTCTTTACTCATCAAACTTGGTATCACTGGTTCTGCTAGGCAATGGATTGTGTCTCACCTTTAAGGCTGCAGTTACCAAGTGTCATGGAAAGGATCTATGTCTGCCCCACAGAGAGTTACCACTGGGGTTCCCCAAGGCTCAATGCTTGCCCCCCATGTCTTTTCTTTATATACTTGCTCTGTTGGTGATATTATATTTTCACAGGGTTTCTCCTACTACCGTTATGCTGTTGACACTCAATTAATCCTCTCCTTTTCTCCTGTTCCTGAGCCCATGCAGTAATTTCCATAACAGAATCCTGTCTGTTCTTAATGCAGTGCCACTCGAGAGCCTGAGGATCATGGCCATCCAATATCAGTTTTCAGCTTTGCCTCTTAGATTTCTCTGAATTCTTTGACTTTTAATGATATATGTATCAGAGATGATAAAACCTCTAAGTTGTTGCATTATTTGTCTTTTATGGAGGGATGAAGCCTTCACAGTTTTTATATATCAGACACTCTGCCTCTCTGCAATGCTCATTTTATAGCCCATAATTTTTCCTGTTACCAAACAACCTAATTAGTTCCTAGTTGTTTCACCAGGTGCTTATTAGCAATACAAAAAATTTCCAGTCTTTTCTGTACCACTGATCAAATTATTTTGAAATGTGTTGTTGTTATCAAATTCAAAATAAACATATTTTTTATAAAACAACAATCATTCACTAGTTTCAACATTTGATATGTTGTCTTTGTTCTATGTTCAATTACATTATTTGCAAATTATTGGCTTCTCATCTTATTTACATTTTTCGCAGTCTCAACACTTTATTAAACTGGATTGTACAACAATACTCCACAAGGAGGTGCTCTGGGTTTGGTTTCATTTTTGAAAATGGTCAAAGCAGGAAAAGAACAGACACACCCTAATACACACAAAGGCAGAAACATCAAAAACATGTGGCTCGCTACAAATTGTCTTTGGCTTTAAAAGATTTTCTGCATAATCATTTAACCAATTTTTGTCTATAATGTAAAACCAATACTATTTACCAGTATTCTTGTATGTAATATATCAGTGAAATAATTTTGTGAACCCAAAGGGCAAGAAGGGGATGTATATTTCCTGCTTTGCCATAAGGGATACAGACAGACAAATAACACTTTACTGTAGGGCAGCATTTCTAAGATTACATGACACCTAAGTAAGATTTTTATGACAAGAGACATATGCCTATGGAAATATTCATAAAGGTTCAACCTCAAGCGTTAGCAGCGTGCATCAATAATCACATCACCACCATGCTACAACACCACACACACCACCCCACACAAACCACTCTATACCTGTACAGATATTTCCAAAAACACTGCATGCTGAGCTCAATCCTTTTTAACAACTGTCTATTTGTGTTTAAGATACTGGTTAGGAACAAGCTGTTGCGGGTGTTCTGTGCATAAATTAATGTGTACTTTATACTGTATAACTTTACAAATGTGCATCTTTTTGTGTATAGAAACCTTACCATGGAAACTTCCTTGGGCTTTTGTGGTATTTCAGCAGGACATTTCTTTTCCTGGTGTGATTGAGGAAAGTGAGAATGTTAACACTAAAGCCGAGACAGTAAAATAGAACATCTCAAGGCAAGGCAGCAATTAAAAAGCATTAAAAAAACAAAACATGGGACATCATAGCTGTAGCAGCATACAGATGCAAGCATGACCCATGTGAGACTGACCATGTCTTTCTTTCTGTACCCAGGGGGCAGTGTGTCGTCTCTGTCCCCACAGCGATTAGCTACTGCTGCTGTTAGGCCAGGCTGAGACATGCAACACACACCATTATAACATTCCAGAACAGAAACAGTCTAGCAGGTAAATACAAGCAAGCATGCAAAGGAAACTCATACCTCTATGACCTCTGGTCCTGTATACTGAGGAGATTTAGAAGCTAATGGTTCTGAGGGAGGCAAACTACCAGCCAAGGCATCAAACGGATCTACAGCAAGCACCTGCGCAAACACCAGTTTAGCAGTGCACACAGACATGCTCTGTAATACATGCAAGAGCGACTTCACACCTCGGGGTTTAATATGAAAAAGAGTGCAGACTCACCGGAGCACTGGCCTTGGTTCCTGGAGGAGGCACTTCACCCTGCATCTGCAACCCATTGCAAAATCATAGTATGATGACTTTGACCGCATGGTTTACTTACTCTACGAAGAATATTACTACTGTAAAATCAAAATCAATGTTGAATAGTAAGTCAATTATGTAGGTGAGGTAAACTGCAGGAGGACAGTGGAAGATGGTATGTCTTATTAACAAAATAGCTAATTACAGACTTTGAAGAGAGAAGGAAAAAACAAGCAAAAAAATATCAGAAACAAAGTCAACTTCTTCAAGAAAACAACCAAAATTGTGTTTTCTCTAGTGCATCCGCAATCCTTAAGACAATACCTTGACTCCTTTTGATTTAGTATCATCCGTCTGGGCAGTGCTCCCAGGGAAATGAGAAATGGCAGAGGGCTTAGCCACTCCTGTGGACATCACTTTTGATGGTTCCGGTTTGGAGGATGAAATAGCAGTGCTCTATTTGAAGGATATGTGTATCTATTATATGATTGTCCATTGAGCCACACAATTCACACCGAACATTAAGCAGCCCAAGGTGAGATGAGGTGGAAGACCATCTTAAGACCGTAACAATAATGAAAAAGCAAAGGGCAGAAGTGTATTTAGAACAGCACTTTGACAGATGCTGTCGAACTGTCCTGCTCATTGCCCCTTGGAAACAACGTAAATTGAGGCAGTAAAATATATGGAAATATATAGAGAAACAGCATCCCAACCACTTCCCACTGAAGTTTAGCACTAGATAAAGAAATGAAATGGCACGAAGAGATAATGCATAGTGATGAATCTCAACCATGCCCAACAATGCAGCAAAAATGCCAGAACATCACATGCAGGACAATTCAGGCAAAAGCAGCTCATTTTATACCTGGACTTTGTCTTTTGAAGCGTCTTTAGGCTTAACGGGCTCTGCTGTTGGCTTCCCTGCACCTACTTCACCTGTTGCTCCTGCTCCTCCTATTCCACTCCCTGCACTTACAGATGGAGCTTTGGCAGAAGAGATAGGTGGAGTCTGCGACCAGGAGACAGGCGCAAAAGACTATGTGTAGATTGTCAAACTATACATGGCCATGCACAAACAGGCCAGTAGGGGTGTGGTGAACAGGAATGCAAAAGGAATGAAGGTTGTAATCAATTAAAATTCATATTCAAACTCATTAGAGTACAAGACTCACCACTTGTGATTTTGGGGCACTTGGAACTGCAGACGATACAAAACCAGCAGAAAGGGAGGCCAAGGCCTCATCATCTGTAAGGGGCTTTTGTAGTTGACACAAAGACACACAGACACACACACACATACACACAGTGGCACACACACAGGCACACACACAGACACACACACATAGACACAAACGATTATTTAGAGACAGGAAGAAATATCTCAGTCCATAGACCCTTACATCTTTAACAATAGAATATTCCACGGGAGGGACTTTTTTCTGTCACAGCAGAAATGTTTCATATTAAATCACATATCAAAACAAAAACAGGGAAAATGTTTATGCTACAGAAACTAGTTACCACAACATTTGGATTTACTTAACAGCATTTAATAAATACAAACACTACATAAATCTGTCATAGTAAGAAATAATATTTTATAACACAGGGCACAAGAAAGGGTGTACAAAATAGGGCAAGGGTGCCCAGTTCTGGTCCTGGAGATCCATCGACCTGGAAAGCTCAGTTCGGAACACACCTGGCTCATATATTCAGCTTTTTTTACCTGGAACAGGCGTGTTAGACCAGGAATGGAGCTAGGCTCTGCAGCTAAACTCAACAGAATGGTAAATCAAAATTAAACATCCCTGCTCTATGGTCAGTAAACAAAATTTCTGTGTGTATGTGGACATGTGCGTTTGAAAGTGAGTGTTGTGGAGGTTTGGCTGGGCATTTCTAATAAAAATGTCAGTGTTGATGGTATCTGCATGAAATTCTCACTGGTGCACACAGAACCTTTTTTATAACAGACAGAAATGAAAGTGTCTGTGACTGTGTGAAAGAAAAACAGGTCCAAACCAGCTGCTGTCGGTATTTGCTAAGAGATTTACCCTTTACAGCACTGCAATTACAGCACAGGTGCTTTGATAGACTACTGAGCACTTTAGATTAAGAACAGTAGGCGTTGTAGTCTTGGGCTGGTTACAGCAAATGATACTATGTACTTCAAAACTTTGAATTTATAATATAATATGTGTAATGTATATTTAATCACATGCCACAACACCAAGCACAATGTGCTGGCATCGTGCATATGAAAGTAAAAAAGGCAAATGCAAAAACAACCAAACTGGCAGGTTTCTTACCTTGGAAACAGCCTTTGGTTTCTCTGGTATTCTGGCAGGACTCTTCTTTTCCTAGTGTGATTAGAAGAAAGTAGTAGTGTTAACTCCAAAGCCATGACAGTTACATTCTATCCAAGATTTGTTTTCTATGAGAGATCAGAGAAAACATAATGAGACAGCAACAATAGCGCTTGAAAAATGCTGTGATCTGTGCTATGTCTAAGCCCAAGATGCAGGAAGGAGAAAAATCATGTAGATATCAATGGTTAAAAAAAAAAAAAAAAAATGCTGTAAGCACTGATGTAACAGCAAACACACACACACACACACGTCGCTGTTCGACACATGTCCGACTGACCATGTCTTCCTTTCTGTACCCAGGTGGCAGTGTGTCGTCTCTGTCCCCACAGCGATTAGCCACTTCTGAGGTTAGGCCACGCTGAGACATGCAACACATACGGTTATAACACACATTCCATCATACAGTCCATTGAAAACAAGCATTAACACAAACAAGCAAGGACACATGCACAGTAAGACTCTCACCTCTTTGACCTCTGGTCCTGTATACTGAGGAGCTTTAGGAGCCAGAGGCTCTGAGGGAGGCAAACTACCAGCCAAGGCATCAAATGGATCTACAGCAGGTGCCTGCGCAAACAGCAGTTTAGCAGTGCACATGAAAACTAACATGCTGTTAAATACATACTGTAGCAAATGCATTCTTGCAGTACTGAAGAGGAAGAGAAAAGTGTTGACTTACTGGAGCACTGGCCTTGGCTGATGGAGGAGGCACTTCCACTTGGACCTGCAGCCCAGAACAAAATGACACTTTCAGCACTGGTCTCGCCTTACATTATGCATTTAGACATTTATCAGACGCTTTTATCCAAAGCGACTTCCATCCCCTAACTACAGGTGACAGTCTCCCTGGAGCAACTTGGGGTTAAGGGTCTTGCTCAGGAACCCAGTGGTGATGCTGATTTGAACCCATGACCTCTTGGTTCAGAGGCAAGTACCCTACCATTAGGCCACCACCACCCACATTATGCTACTGCTATGAAGTATGCATTGGATTATGTATTTTTTTTCTTGTGCTTTTACTGTGAAATTAGTATAAATGAGTAAGAAGTGAGACAAATATTTCATTTAAATTACAATAGGTTGCTGTCTGCAAACTTGTAAGAAGTTTGTCCTGCTTACAGTTCAGGAACATCCATCCAGACACGGCATTAACCTTTTTTGGCTAAACTGCCTTAAAGATCTGCACTATGTCACTGGGATGCAAGTTTGATTCTCAAGTAAATGAGCAGACATTGATAATCTGTGGATAATGACTAAAACTGGCTTAAGAATGAAGGAGCAAAAAATAACTCATTCTAAAGAGTTGGCAAAGTAAAAAAAAAAGTGATGTAAAAGAAATAAATGTCTTCTTTAAAAATGGAGGAGGCACTGAATACAGCTTCTCTAGTGCATTCCTGATCATTAGAGAAAATACCTTAGCTGATTTAGACTTAGCGTCATCCTTTTTGGCAGTGCTTCCCGCTTCACTGGATGTCACTTTAGGAGGTTCCGTTTTGGAGGATAAAGTGATGGTGCTCTAATAGAAGCATACGCGCAAGCGTTACTTGACTGACAAAATTCACAACAAAATTAAAGCAGCCTAATATGAGATAAGTCCAAATATAATAACTCTTCTGATGAGACCAAAGCAAAGCGCAGCAGTGTGGTGCTATAGAGGTGCTATGAAGTCCTGTTGAGAGATGCAGATGAACCATGGAAGTGAAATGTGGGAGAAGCAGTCAAGACACATCGGTGGAAGGAATAAGACCATGTTCCAGTACACAGTTCAGATAGAAAAACAGCATTCCAGGTCATTCTCACCTCACCAGATATGAAAAAAAAAGCTGGAACAGTGAAACAGTATGAAGGGATCATGCATACTGATGATTCTCAAGCATGTCCAGCGAAGCAAAGAAGAGAGCCACAACATCAGGTGCTGCTGATGAAGGTCAAAACAGTCCTTTCTGTACCTGGGGTTTGTCTTTTGAAGCATCTTTGGGCTTAACTGAATCTACAATGGGCTTCCCTGCCCCAGCTCCTCCACTTGTTGCTCCTGCTCCTCCTATTCCACTTGCTGCTCCACTCCCTGCGCTCACAGGTGGAGCTTTGGGTGGAGTCTATGACCAACAAACAAGTTCAAAGGCTGACTATCTAAATATGAACCAATACATGTACATGCATGAACTTGTTCGGGAAACAGTCACGATCAAGCAAGAGATGTGTGCGCCGAACATGCAAAGTTTGGGAGGGTTATAACCAACAGAAATTCAGGAAAAAAACAATAGACAGAAACTGTATGAATATCCAATTCAGAAGTCCAGCGGGAGTTCAGAGAGTTCAGCATGTGTTGACAAATACATAAAGGCAGTGCCTCATTCCTCAATCCACCACCGTTTACTGTTAGCATGACCTAAGGTCCTTATTATAGCAAGGATGATCCAAAGCCAATGAAATGCTTCTGATGCACACTGTGAGGACTATGAAACCATGCCACAGAGAAAAGAGATTGAGAGACTTAAGAAAATCCCATAAACTACATCTACGACATCAAAGAACTTACGCCTTTACAAGGAAGGCTGATGTTAAGACCAGAGCATAGAAAAGATGGAAAGCAGTTCTGAACCAATGTAATGAAAGGGAAGGAAGAATCTACCAGTCCCACAAACCACACTGGAGTCTACCTGTGGGGTGACTTTAGAGGATCCACTCAGGGTGCCTAGATTGCTGGCTGCTCCACTGACAGTAGTCCCTGTGAAGGCTCCTCCACTGACTTTAGCTCCTGTGGAAACCCCTGCAGCGACTGTGGCTGCAGTGGACACAGGGGCAGCAGTAGTAGCTGACGAGGCAGCAGTGGTTCCAGGCTTTGCAGCAGACCCTGCAGTGGATGTTGATGTAGCCCCTTTCTGCAATGCAGATATAATTGTCTGTGGGTTGGACATTTAAAGGCACTTTTTCCTCTTACTCTGCTTAAATCAAACAGAATGTGCCAAACGGAAACAACAACAGTGCCAGTACAAATCTGAAAGTATCTACTATCTTTCCACCGTTTGGTTGGTTTTTAAAGAATCTTCATAAAAGCTAGTTACCTAGAATTTGGCAATTAAGCTTCTAAATGCTGTCTGTGACCATGACAGCACAAAGGCAGCTCCATAGAAACGAGGGAAATGAGTCAAAAGGCAAATTCCTTGCCAGAGAAACGACGTTCTATTATCTGCCCTGCATAAATTCCTGCACATCCCAGGCACCTCACTGACTAGGGCTTACCACACAACAAACAAATAAAATTAGCTCAAGTTTTAACAATCTACAATTACTTTGAGCTGTCATCCTCCTATCGCTGCATTAACATTTAGCCCACAAGACTGCTACTTACAAAGCTTTAAAAAATAAAAAAATAATCATTTCTGCATCTTTGCGTAAATCACTTATTTTTTACATGTTGACAGTGCATGAATCATGCTTGTGACTTTCAGTAACACACATATACTTGCAGTGAGATCCAAAACTGTCTGGCCTTTCCCACGTATTTCAGAGATACGTGGCAAGTGAAATTGTTTTGTCTTTCTCAATATGTCATTTCACAATTTAGCACAGAGACTGATTTAGTTTTAAGGGAAAAAGATACCAGATGCCAAAAGAGGGGGGAGACCTGCTGTTCTTTTTTCCAGACTCACACTGTTCGAGGGTGGGCTCAGGGTCTTAAAAGGCAGAATAGACTAAATTGAACATAAACTTTCTCTCACTGGACAAAAACAAATGGTTCCCATGTAGAAGGGGATCTGACGTTCTCTTTTCAGACTTTCACTGTTCAGTAACAAGGCCCAGGATCTTAAAAGCAGTCATGTCTGAGAATACTTGTACGTGTATTTTAAAACAGATGATGTTTTAAATAGAATAAAGAAAATCCAAAGCTTTGAAATACTAATATTCCCATGTGTTTTTGCTATGCATGTTGTGTAGATGATGTCAAATGTTTGCATCATTAACTAAGTTATAAAACTTGATTGTTTGTCAGTGAGTGTGTGCTTTACAACAGGGAAAAAAAACTATTTCCTGTCCGATATGCATAAATATGCATTAAGTTGATCTTGATCATATTTGAGAATAAGTCAGTAATAATGAATGTAGATATTTTATATAGCATTTTTTAGAATTGATGCTGTTACAAAGCAGTTTAACAGAATCCAGATCTGAGCCAGCCAAGGGCGATATAGACTGGAAAAAACTCCCTAAAGCTGGAGGAAGAAACCTTGGGAGGAAGCACGAATAAAAGATAACCCATCTGGAGATAAGCAATTGTCTTATATAACAATTCTTAACAGACAAAAATATAAAAACTTAACTATTAAATGTTTGATAGATAAGCTAACTCTCGATCCTAGGTCTACCACTGAGGAGGGCTACTGTTTTGGTCCATAGGCACAGTGCATAATGTGTTATTTTGATTTTACTGTAATACAAAATACTATATGCAAAATAAAGTCTGTGCTTTGTGATGCTACAATGGCTAGCAAGACAAGTAGTGCAGAAGTAGCACAGTTACATGTTTATTAGTGGTCCAAAAAGAATTCAGCCCAGTATAAAGATACTGACATTACAGGTTTTACAATATTTTATATATACAGTAAACCCCCAACATTCACAGAGATTACATTCCAAGAGCTCCGTTTAATACATTACCCTTAAAGAAAATGTAAAGGTAAACCCGTATTCGTACTGTACAATTTACAATGAACTCTCAGTGCTAGAATGTAAAATATCGATGTTACCCCTGTATGGACCACACTGTAATTAATGCAGTGGCGTTTTCTTTGTTATGCGCTGGCGTTTTCTTTGGTATAAGCAGGTAAGTACAGTAATTTACAGTAATAAAAACACAGGGCTTTAATAAGAACAAAACTAAAAGCACAAGAACACTGGAGAGAGTTTCACGCAGGAAACTGTCCTGATGTGGGAATTCTGGACTGCAGCTGCCAGAGTTGCGTCACAGGGCAATCAGCCAATCAGCAGCAAGGAGAAATGTATGACGTTCTCGGATTGGCTACTTTCAAACCTCCCCCTGTCATGTCCAGTCGGACATGGTCACGCCCCTAGCAGGCATCGTCGCCTGACTATTAGGTGTCCCCAAGTTCTGTCGCATCTTGATGATGTCATGCGTTGTTGCATGTGTGTGGTCGTCTGGGCAACCCAGGTGAGAGCACTGAGCCTCGTTAGCTCGTTAGCAGGGTTGCTAGGTACCTGATGATAAGCCCACTTGTCTTGTGTTAAGTTTAAGTATGTTTTATTGAGCTCATTATTGTCCGTGTCGTGTGATTGGTTGTGTGTGTCTCTCCCCCGAGTATAAAGCCCAGCCGATCCAGAGAGGTAGTGGTACGGTCACCCAAGAAGCTGTGACAAGCTTTAGCCAAGGCTTCACCTAGCGCTCCAATGAGCTCCTGTTTGGGTTTGTCTCATGTTACTTTGTATTGAAAACCTTATCTAACACATGTGAAAAAAACGGACTTGTTTTCACGACTGCACGACTATATTATGAATTTACGATCTCCAACCCTCGTACTCCAGGTGGCAGCTGGACAGCGGAATCTGTAGTAGTTTGATTCTAACGGAGTGTGCCTCAAAAACTTCAACTAGTGTCCCCCCTGCCCCGGATGAAGCTGAGTCCCATCTGGAGCGAAGGTCCTCCAGGATTGGTTCCTGCGAAGAGAATCTTGTTTTCGTTTGGAACTCTGTGAAGCTTACTCCGGTACTTGTGTTCATTAAAACTCTATTAATATCTTTAAGCTGCCTCCCGCAGTTGTGTCCACCTTGCATGCCCGACATGACACCCCCCTCTGAGTACAGCGGTATTCCACCATCCCAAAACACACTTTCTTTGTGTTCTCTTGACAGTACCAAAAAATTTATAGTTTTATTTTTGAATGTAGCTGAATTTACGGTAATATTTATGAAACAAAATTATTTTTTCTTAATTTAACCACAAATGAGTGAGGGTTTACTGTATATAAAGTACACACACACACACACACACACACACACACACACACACACACACACACATACATATGACATTTTCCTATATATTCTAGAAGTGGGGTTCCTTTTTAAAAAAAGGGAAAAAAACAAGGAAGAAAAGGAAAGAGAACAGGAAAGTGAACAAAGTGGCAACTCAAACCTAGGACATAGTCTAAAGACAGAACAAGATCTCACTAAGATGGTATAAACAAGAGAAGAAGCAGAAAAACCTGATTCATGCAAAGAGGGGAGGAAAGTGAAGTAAAGAAGAAGAACAGGACTAAAGCATGAATGGTACCTCATATTCTGCAGGTTTCACAGTGGAGACCGGCACTGCTGGTGTGGGTGTGGTGGGCTGTTTGGCTTGAGACTGTGGAGGGAGGGAGGGAGAGAGAGAGAGAGAAACAAATTTAAAAGCTGAATTGCACTGCAGTATGCCCAGGTCATTAAGCTACAGTAATATCAGCTGATACACAGACATCATCTTTCTAGGAAACAAGTTGCAATGCACTAGTTTTCTAACTATAAATAGTTTCATATGTTCATAATGAGATCAACATGAAAACAAAGCAAAAACTAAACAGACATACAGGGCAGAGAGTTCCAGGGACTGATGGTAAATTAGAATACGTAACTAACTGTATAATACTTTAGCACATCAGAGGGAACACATTAGAATCCCGTTGTTTGATGTTGCTTTACCAAGCAACTGCCACGAAGTACAGTGTAAATATGCCAGATCAGTGCATGGTGAGGTGTTCTGTTTCATGTGGGTCAATGTAGGCCAAAACACAGGCAGTCAAAAAAGTTGTGTTTTTCCACTTCTGTCCTTTCTAGTGAATAGTAAGAAAATGATATGTGCAATTGTCCATTTGCTGTCAGATTTGTATAAACATGCATAGCAAGATAATGTAGAGTATACCACTTTTCACAACTGTTAATACCAAGCAGCCTTACAGAATCCGGGCCTGAGCCCTACTTTGATGGTAGACTAAAAGTGGCTTTCACGAATACACTCTAGACAACTCACAAAGACTTCTTCTAAAAAACGATGCCCCCAAGACCTATTTGGAGTTCACGTTGTGTAAAGTCATATTCCATGATGTCAGCACAAAAAGATTCCTGGGTGCAAGTGCACAAATTATTTTCTAGGTTGTCACAGCCTCCGTATTCCAGATGTCAATGTAATATTTTTATAAGTACTATTTTTGCAGTGATTGATCCGGTTTAGTGAGTCCATTTGCATGTCAAAAAGCCACAGGAATGAAGCAGGGGGAGTACAACAAACAGAAAAGAGAGTAGGAGAGAAATCTGACTGAGTGAAAGTTTGCTACCAAAAATAAAGAGAACTGATGGTCCCTTTCAGACTGAAAATGTGCACTTTGTGATCGGATGATGAGGGGATGAGTATTGATCATTTAAAAAAATTGTCAAGAGGTCTCTATATGGAGAGAGAGAGAGAATGGTTGAGTCACCCTAAAAATGAGCATTGGAGAGAGAGTATTTGACATCACAGATAAGGCTAAACAACACATACAGCAGATTCATAAACAGACTTCAAGACACTAAAGCTCAGGACAGTTATGTAAAAAAGACAAGTGTCACTGTTTGTTGTGGTTTAATTACAAATAATCAGCCCATGAACTGACACAAAGGAGGGAGAACAGGAACTGTATCGATTGGCTAGGCAGAGGGACTGAGCTGGGAAAGATGTGCAGCAGGTTAGCGTGGTAAAAGACAACAGTGGAGGTGTACTCACAGGCACGGAGAGTGTGTTGAGCAGATGGAAGTACACTGAGAGACTAATGAATACGGAGAACGAGTGTGAGAGATTTGGAGGCTGGAGGATTTGGAGATAGTGAATCAGGATGTCCAGAGGATTAGCAAGAAGGGAGTATGGACAGTAATGAAGAGGGTGAAGAATAGAAAGGCTGTTGGTCCAGATGACATACCTGTGGAGACTTGGAGGTGTTTAGGAGATATGCAGTCAAGTTTATGACCAAATTGTTTAATGGTATCTTGGAGACTGAGAGAGGACATGCAGGGAGTTGGTGTAAGAGAGGAAGATGCAAGAATCTTCTCCTCTTACAATTCTTAAAATACTGAAATGATTCCAATATTAAAATTTCCATTAATTTCTATAGTATTTTTTGTGGGCAAGTCAGCTCTGTAATATACGAGGAGAGAGAGAGGATGGTTGCAGTGTGTCACAGAGTAAAGATGCCAGAAAGTGGAAAAAAGTGGAAACACAAAATAACAAATGCAAAGCGAAACACACGGCACGCTCCAGACACTAAAGCCTGAGGTTAACTGTCTAAAAAGATGTGTGTGATGGTTAGTTGTGGTTTAATTAAAAATAATCAGCCCATGAGTGATGTTTCGTATTGAGCTGACTTTACCCATTAATGGCTTGGTAAAAGCCACCAAATTCCCCCCAGTGGTGCAGTGCTAAAGCACTGGACTCTGAATCAGACCAACACTTTTTTTTCACAAACTTTTTTTGCCCAAAAAATTAATGTTTGGGTGTCTCCGAACTCTGGTTTTACAGCAACCACACAATCACATATTACCTTTTGTCACAGTACATGCATCTAGATACATATAGGCTAGAAAAGTATAATGGAATAATGTCACAAAAACCTTTTCATGAGCAGTTCGTTTTCACTTTGCAGTATTCACTGGGTTCTTCTCAGATAAGTAGCTCTGTTAGTTTACTGCTACCTCACATAGTGTAGAAACTTATATTGTGACCAAATGGGTAACTATGAGTCAGTGTATCGCAGAAATGGACATTTCCCACATTAGTGAGTAGCAAAAGATTTTTTCACAGACTCACAGGTTCTTTATTTTAGTTTAGCTATCTGTCTGGCCATGCCAATATTCCAATGGTCCATTCACTCATGAGTTTGTATTACAATGCAAGAAGCCTAGTCTTACTCACACAGTGGTGGGGTATCAGCCCAGTGCTTTGAAAAGTGCTAGATGAAAAAGCTGCCTCACACCCACTGTTTCAGCAGCAATCATAGGGAGAGAAAAAGACAATGAGCTTTGGCATTTTTGTTAAGTTACAGTGGGGGAAATAACAGTCTGTAATTTATGAGTAGTTTCATTTTTATGGAGAGAGACAGAATATCAACAAAAAATCAAGAAAAACATAAAAGTTAAAAATTGATTTGCATTTCACTGAGTGAAATAAGTATTTGATACCGAAGAAAACACGACTTAGTACTAGGTGGAGAAATCCTTGTTGACAAGCACAGCTGTGATGTTTCTTGTAGTCGGTCACCAGGTTTGCACACATATCAGGAGGAATTTTGACCCACTGCTCTTTACAGAAACTCTCTAAATCCTTTAGGTTTATATAGAATTGAGGTCTGGAGACTGGCTAGGCCACTCCAGGACCTTAATGTGCTTCTTCCTTAGCCACTCCTTTGCAACCCTGGCAGGATGTTTTGGGTCACTGTCATGCTGGAAGACCATCCACAACCCATCTTCAGTGTTCTGGCTGAGGGAAGGAGTTTCTCATACAAGATTTTATGGTACATGGCCCCATCAATTGGCCCCTCAATGCGGTGAAGTCACTCTTAGAAGAAAAACATCCCCAAGTATGTTTTCACCTCCATGCTTGACTGTGAGGTGTTGTTCAGGTCATACTCAGCATTTTTCTTCCTCCTAACATGGCGGGTCAAGTTGATGCCAAAGAGCTCGATTTTGGTCTCATGTGACCACAGCACTTTCTCCCAAGCCTTCTCTGAATCATTTAGATGTTCACTGGTAGACTTATGATTGTCTGTACCTGTGCCTTCTTCAGCAGGGGGACCTTGCGGCACAGCAAGATTTCAGTCCATTATGATGTAGTGAGTTACCAACAGTGTTCTTAGTGACTGTGGTACCAACTGCCTTCATATCATTAAGAAGCTCCTCCTGTGTAGTTCTGGGCTGATCTCTCATCTTTCTCATGATCCTCACGTCCTCACCCCATGAGGCAATACTGCATGGAGCTCCAGACTGAGGGCAATTGATAGTCATTTTATATTTCTTCCATTTCTGAATAATCACACCAACAGTCGTCACCTTCTCACCAAGGTTCTTGCTGATGGTCTTGTAACCCATTCCAGACTCGTGCAGGTCTACAGTCTCGTCCCTGACGTCCTTTAACAGCTCTTTAGTCTTGCCCATGGTGGTGGAGAGGTTGGAATGGAAGAAGCTGATTCTGTGGACAGGTGTGCTTTATACACATAACGAGTTCGGATCAGGAGTTTCTGTAATTGATAGATTGATTGTAATCTGTGAGCAACACGGACACACAGCCAGTCTGTGGGAGACAGAAGTCTGGCTGGATTGTAGGGGATCGAATACTTATTTCACTCAATGACGTGCAAATCAATTTATAACTTTTATGTAACATGTTTTTTCTTGATTTTTAGTTATTCTGTCTCTCTCCATAGAAATGAAACCACATCTGTTCAATACTACACTGTTACATTTTTTGGTAAGTCGGCAAACTTACAAATTCAGCAGGTGATCAAATAATTATTTTACCCACTGTAAGTTGTAATGAGAGGTCCATATAGGAGACCACATAGCATTATAAAACGCTTCAGAAAAGTGTTACAGTACTTTCTCAGTATTATGAACACCACATTTTCTACCCTAGGTCACAATGTTAGGCCCCAGGCCACTGAAAGAAGTGGGGTTGTGAAGTCGAGAAGGGTCATACCAGTGTGAAAAACACTCTCTTCAGACCAATCAGATGTCTCACACTGACACTTGGGTCTAGAATGCCTTGTTTGTTTCATAATTCTTACTACAGACCTGATATAATGTCAACACGAAACAATCATACACACTATAAACAAAATACAATCACATGCACTATAAACAGAACTAACAGAGAAAGTTAATAATTTCTTATGAAAACTCTCTTTGCATTTCATTTCACTATCTGAATTTGTGGTTATCAGATGTTTTAGAAGCACTTCAAAGAAATCACCTAAAAATATTTTGTGTGGCATTTAAAGCAGGCTGACAAATCAGATCTAGGGAGTTAATTAAGAGGCTTCTGAATTAAAAGTACTGCTTGTGAATCGACCAGCTTACTGCTAGATTCTGTCACAACTGTAAATCATTCAAATTAGATTAAGCTTTATGCTGACCGTGTATCCCTACTCCAGGCGAGCTGATGTCATGGTGGTAAATACCATGTCCCTGTGTGATGTACATAAACAATTCAACAGAACAGAAGTGAGGAAGCCACTATCAAAAACGTCTTTTACTGAGACTCGACATCCCATTTCATACATCTGTTGCATTCTTTCTTATCTGTTGCTTCTGGTTTGCAATACCTGATGATCTTGGTCATGCATGGAGGACTCACCCATGCTGGTCGCTGGTTTGAATTTTGGAGATTGAAGCACCGCAGAATGGGAACTACAGGCAAGTAACTTGTTGACATCTGACCCCATCTGCATTCCAGAAAATTTCTCTCTCAGGTGCCAAAACAGAGCTCATTATTTATCCCACACATCCTCAATCAAGACACAGCTACAGCAGCTATATCAGTTGCATAACTTTTTACTACTCTTTAAAGAAATGTTTGAACTAAGAAAAAAACAACATTATTGGCAGAATTTAGGGACGGGCAATTAATAGCAATTGTAACAGCATGCTACAATTCAAACAATGGAGTACACTCACTCGAAACCTATTCGTGGTTAATAAAGTCATACAAAGTACATAATATTAAATGCCTGTGCAAACTAAAGACCGGTTTTGTAGGTCTTTCTTACAGAGCCACCCAGATAACTCTATTAGAGGCAAGTAAACACTGGCTGAACTGGATGACATTCATTAAAACACAACGCAACCTGAATAGAAAACGTAGGGCAGGTCCAATCCGAGAATATAATGTTAAACCTTTTTACAATAATTGTGCCAGCACCATTATGAAGAAAAGAAATACATCACAAAAATCAATAAGGACAATCAAGACATTAAACTAAGAGGGCCATAACAACTGATAAAAGCATATACACATAAGGGCTTTTTGAAAAGGATCTGATCACAGTATCTGCATCTGAAGTATCTGAAGACATTCATTTAGAATGTTTCAGGGCATCCATGCTTTGTTTTCTTCCTCTCTGTCCTGACGTACAGTAAGTAATTATACGCCTTTAAAACTTTCCTGCTCCCGGGCAGACTGAAGCCCAACCCAGATCCCTGCAAGCACGATCATATGACTCGAACAGTCAAATCTATGCTCACACACTCGGCATAAATGCCTCAGTGTATCTGTGAACTGAACACCCTTCTATTAATCTTCCGAAAACAAAACATGATATCACCATAAACAAAATGTGCTCTCTCTAAAGAGAGGGGGACACATGTTCCCTACATCTTTCCCTGCCAGCAACAGCTTTAGTTACTAGCTGGCACCCATCAGTCAGTGATAGCACACTAGAGGGCACAGGTGCACATCAGGCACTTGGATCACTGTGACCACTCCGTCCCAAACCAGACCTCTCTATATTTGCTTTGACTTGACAAGGTGATATTTAATGTGTTCTCATCTCATGTGGTGAGCTAAATAAACCAAATTTTAAGGGGAATTCTTTCATTTCAAAATCTTGTCAAGTTCTTTTCTGACTTAGTAATGATATCTTAATTTAATTATATAGAAAATAATTGGTAAATTTCACAACGTCATAACTGAATTTACTGATATCTAGAGCTTCACAATCTGGTTTGAGCATCTGAGCCACAGTCCAGGTCTCGCTTTAGGGCTGATGTGTTGTGCATGGTAAAATGTGGTGACTTTACCATGCAGACACTCCCAAGGAGGTCACGCAGGTAACTTAGGCTGTAAAATACGTCTTGCAAACCCTAAAGACAATGTAGAACTAATGGTCATTGTACTACAGGTATGGCATAGCTTAGTCAAAAGTACAGGGAACAAATGCTCGTTAGTGTTATTTATGAGAACAGCCTGCTTGTTATTGCCATTTTAATAGGCAGATTTTTCAATAATGTAATTTAATAAGTAAAATTCTTGACAGTAAACCCACCAAGGGTTTACTACATCTTTTTCTCACAGTTTCGCTAAGCCCCTCTTTTTAATACAAAAAAGTGATGACTAATGCTCAGCCACACCCCTGACATCACAAACACAAGCAAACACATTCCCACTATTGCTATGGAAAATAAATACAGCAGCTCACACAATCCTGGATAAATGGGTAGTTTTAGTCTGGAAATTGACATTGTCTTTAAAGTTCTTGTCCAGTAGTGGTTATTTCATCTTCTGTTTAAGTATATTACATTACTTTGCTATTCTGGTAAAATACTCTGGTAAGACCTGTTGAAATAATACTGAATTATAGCTCTGTGCAAGGGTATTTTGAGTTCTATGAGACAAACAGTAGAGGTACAGTATGCAGTACAGGGCAATCCACCATTTTTTTTAATATACTATTTTCTGGAGCTGACGTAACTTTGTTCAGCTTTGCCCTTAAACTGAAATGAAGGTGCACTACAGCCCAAGGACTCACGGCTGCACAGGCTGCTGCTTGCAAGGTTCAAAGCCTCTAGTCCTTACTATGAAGAAGAGGAAGGCCAGTTGAGCTTGTTCATTTATCAGTGTTCATTGGTGAATTGCAGAATGTTAATTTTTACTGCTATGTTTGAGCTGAACTAGGACTGTTTTAAAATAGTGCCTCTCTTAGTACTGCTTTTGCCTTTTATGTTAACTACAAATTGTTTATGTTCAGACACAACCTTTATGCACAAATGTAAATTACACAGAACCATTATGAACTAAAATCTGCTATTTACACTGCATTCCATTTGTATGAACCAATCCACAGATACCTGTTCTCGACCTGTGCCTGGAGCAAGCCAATCAATCAGGCACGAGACTATTGCATATTTCATATTTCTCCTACTGCATCACTAATAGCTAGTACAGTGCATCCAGGCCTTAAATATGATGCTTCTGAGTCCACTGTGAGCAAAAGCAAAATAAATGTTATCTTCATGTTATGCAAAAGTATTTTTCACTGCTAAGAAGAACCGGATGTTTTTTTTTTGCTGGTTTCATAACATTAAGCAAACTGCAATAATAAAAATAATCCCTCATGGCTTTCTCTTTTCTCATTTCTGCTTCATATTAAGGACTAACTTTCCACAGAAGAATAACATTTAGATTAACTTGTGGTCTTAAAGTGTAAAGTTAGGGTGTACGGCAAAACTTTGTCAAGGAAACCGCCCTTGTAACAGACACAACCAAAAAAATTCATGTCCATAAACTATGTTCAAGTCGACTGGCACAATGTCAACTGATACAATTTGAGCATTTGAATACAAGTTTTGAATGCTCAAAACAAGCACTGGCAATGTAAGTCTTTACTATCATATTTTCCACAACTGCAGTGCTGGCAACTCCTCAGCAACTCCGCGATCAAGTACAGAAGCAGGAAACCACAAACAGAAGATGGGGTTCTTTGGGTACGTACCATCTGGGTCTGCCTGTAGAGTCCTTTTGTACTGATCCTTATATGACACCACAACCTCTCAGTCTGACAATTACAGCACAGAAAGTATATCTCTCATACATATACAGACACTCACGCTTAAAAAGAACACACCCCAACAAAAAATAAATAAATAAATAAATAGAGAAGTTTCAAGCCCCTCCCATACAGACATGAAGAACAGGACAGAGCAGACTAAACCCCTCCCTCTTTTGCAGCGACACTGCACCAACAGCCTCTCTCATTGGCTGTTAGAGCATCCAGTCCCACCCCATCTCACTGGAAGCCAGGAAAAATAAACAGATTTTTTCCATACGACAAAGGAAACGGACGCTGGTTATGGTTTAAGAGTTGCATAGGTGTTAGAGTTGCATAAGTTAACAAGTTTGGCCCAGGGCCTGTTTGGCAGTATGTGAGTGTGTAGAAAGCAGAAATCTGGAGATCTGGAGAACCCCAGACATCTCACTGCAAGCCTGAAGCCTGTTTGGCAGGGTGTGACTGTTACACTCACTGCTTAGGAATCTCCACCACAGAATTACAAAAAAAACAGCACTACCACCCAACTCCACCCAGAAATACAGAGAGAGACAGAGAGAGTGAGAGAGACAGAGAGACAGAAAAGCACAGAAACGCATAATGTAATGAAGTTCAGGAAAAGCAGAAGAGGAAAGAAATTAAAAAAAAGAATACCAACACATGTGGCTCTGAATGTAAACACTGATGTGTGAGCTGAAGTGAAGCTGCTGGACAAATGTATGCGCTTATGCAAGAGGAACACGTGGTGAAGCTGCAGACGTCACAGTACGCTTTAGCTCACTTTCTAAAAGCACTTCCAAGCCTCTGAAACAAATGGGCTAGGCTGGCTTGATGCCTCAAGCAGGATGCCAGAATGATTTAGAAGCCAAGTATGAAATGTAGCTCATGACCTATGAGAACAGTGCCACCTGCTGCACAGTTGAAAGACATGCAAGAGCATGTTTTCTTCTTGCTTTCAGATTTGATGAGTCTGCCGGAGGGCATTTAGGGTCCAAAGGAATTGAGACATGTCCGTCAGCAATGATGCAAAAGTGACTCAGTGATGAACTAATCACAATCGTAAACCACCTAACTAGTTTGAGCAAGAACTGAAAAAGAAAAAGATAGTTGACTAACCATGATGGGAACTGAGGATGGCCTACCCTGTTTTAACAGCTAAGTGTTTTGAAAAATGTTAAATAAATAAATGAGCTTTAACATTGTTTAAGCACATCATAAACCAACAAATTTTGATCAGATCATGATTCCACCGTAAGCAAATAAATCTGTAGAGATAATCTGAAAAGTATGTGTCAAACCACTTTCCTCTCTGTGAGATTCTAATTAATCAAATGCACTGATCAATTTAATACTCTAAAACCACACAAATTATTAACTTTATGTAGAAGTTAAACGGCACTGGGAAGACTGTATTGTGATTGAAGAGCAGAATAACAACAAGCTAATGGACAATATGAGGACAATATTTATATATTTCAATACTGAAAATCACCATTGACTTTACAATGGTGTACACCAAACAGCCATAACATTAAAACCACCTGCCTAATATCATGTAGGTCCCCAAGAGCGGTGGAGTAAGGGGTACCCAGGAGGGGTGGCCTAGTGGGTACCTGCCTCTGGACCAAGAGGTCATGGGTTCGAATCCTACCTTCAGCACCACCACTGGGTTTCTGAGCAAGAACCCAAGTTGCTCCAGGGAGACTGT
>JBBJLS010092420.1:2500-21900 GCA_037577275.1 Bryconaethiops microstoma | reverse complement strand
AGGGTAAACACCGGTTCTAGACTGTTTTACACTGATTATATTTACTGAAATCAGAGTTTACTGATACACTCTGAGTTGGTCTAATATGGACTGCAACATATTTAGTTACTCATCTCTGCAGTGGATGTTCTTCATCATGGTGAGAGTGTCTGTTCTCTCAGGGTGAGAAAGGTGATTTTACCCTCCTAGAGACGCAGAGTAAAGTCACCCTAAAGACTACATGACACCGAAAGTAGAGCTCACCATAAAAAAAATACTCCTGCTTCCACACTGGAAGCTTTATGTTCTTTGGGATTTGGACATGATGAACTTTGTGCACCATTTCACTCATATGGAAAACAGAGAAGCTCTGTTGAGGAATCTCGGGGGAAAACTCGCAGTTGCAAAACACCTTGTGAAAAATCATATATTCACTCTTGTATTCTATTATCCCTCCAAAAAACTAAATCTAACAAAAAGTTGAGTACGTTTATTCAAAATGAGATGCTTATATTAAGCAAAAATATGCCACCGCATGAAGCAGAATCAACTTTGTAAGAGACAATGAAAAAAGCAAAATAAGAAATTAATATCTAGATATTTTTAAAGAAATGTCACTAATTAAATTTTGCTTACCCCATTACCAGTTGTTGTTTTTTTTGCTAAACATAAGCATCTCATTTTGAATATAATGACTTGTTTGTTTTTTTTAAACATTTTGTTTTCAAAATATATCTAGTGTTTTTCCCGCTTACAATGGTTCCAATGCAATGGCTTCAGACAAAGCGTAGTGCCTCTGGAGACCCCTGGTGCCTCTGGAGAACCCTGGTGCTTCTGGAGAACCCTGGTGCTTCTGGAGAACTCTGGTGCTTCTGGAGAAGCCTGGTGCTTCAGGTGAATCCTGGTGCTTCAGACAAAACCTGATAGATTTTGGTTCCTGGTGCTCTACATCAGTTGACAAGCTTGGTCCTTTTCAATCTCAATTTGTTCTATTTCAGGTACTATAATGTGGGAAAAGAGATGGAAAGTAGTGTGAGCACAGGAACTATAATCACTACAAAAATGCACATTTTTTGCAGCCTTTCCAAGTGAGAACTGCTCCTCTTTCGCTCCTCATGAGGACGTGAGTGTCAGTAGCCTAGCACAGGAACATAACAGTAAAAAAAGAGATCCTTTATGTGACTAAGTACCCAAGTAACAGCATCTCTCTGCTTTGCACAGTCCTAGAGTAAATGGAAACAGTAAATGTTTACACAGGTTTCCAATATGCAGATATAACTGATTTCTATTTTGGATTTTTAAAAGCAGGAGCATCATTACCCAACAGAGTTGCTAGAATTGGCCCACGGTTTTATATCCGGCGCTCCCGTTTCTGTCCTGAGCTGAGCAAACTATAAACCTTTCAAATTAAAGCATGACTCATGCCTTCTCCGGCATCAGTATAAAAATAGTGGCTCAACAGCAGCACCAGCAGCAGCTATATCGAACATCTGACAGGCCTTTACATAATCTGATGATTGGAACAGATACACAAGCTGTGCTAGTGTTTCAGGGAGAGAAAAAAAAAAAAAAACTCACCAGGGCTTCCCTTCCCTGGAGCCTGTATTAATGCTGCAGCAGGAAAACAAATATTTTTAGCTTTCATTAATATTTCTATCAGCACCCTTCTCACCCTTCATATTTTCACTTTAACAGATTTAACAGGAAGCCTATAAATATGTAAATAAATACATAATAAATAGCCATTTTATTTGATTTTGGATCATAATAGAATGGCAGGAAATCAAGATCTGTTTCAAGCTCTCTGGACAGATCTTTTTTGGGCATGGTGACATTGGGCTCATGTATTGGTCAGTGTTTTTTCGATTTAGATTATACAAGCTGTGTTTGTGCAATTGATCATCAGCAATGCATTCACAGTCCAGACACTTTTGGACAAACACTGGAACACTGAAGCCGTGCCTTTCCTTTAATGTGATTGGGAACGTCTCAGTGATAATGGACACATTCAACAACACCTTGCAGGAGTAAACCATAAAAAACAGAACAGATTTATTTCCTGACTGCATTCTCTTTTCCTGTAGTTTCAAGGTTAATTAAAAATGGACTTCAAATGAGTTAGCTGAGGTTGGTCTAGAACTTTCTTTTAGCTTGTTTGTTTGTTTGATTGTTTTTTTCTTTCTGCCAAAAAAAAAACTAGTTCCCCTAAATGAATTTTACTTTGTCCTTGTCCTTTGGCTTGGAAAACAGAGGAATGGATTCAAACATTGCAGTTTTCATCAACATGCCGAACCAGGCACGCTCATTGCTGGCACAAAATATATCTCATCTCTCAGACTATTGATGTCCAGGAATGATTCAGGCTCCTGCACCTGTCAGTCGAAGCCCTCTTTTTCGTACTGAGCGTCACGTTTGGTTGCAGAAAGATTATTGGTAAAAATATTCTTTCTCTCTATCATGGACAGAGAGCACTACGGGCTGTAGATCTGTGCTGCCCCAATTAAGTAATGGTGTAAAAATACAATCAGCCCCTCACTCAATTTGATTCAGGATGCTCAGTTCATGATTCAACATCGTAAAGATATTTCGAACAAAAAAATGAATGAACAAACATTTTTGTGGCCAAACTTAACAATACTTGAGCTGGAAGGGTCAAGGTTTTGTTCCTTTGAATTTTTGATGCATTGTTAGACTCCGACCCTGAGGGATGTTAAGATTTAAGAAAACTTAATGCTCAGTGCATTCTAAGAAAAATAAGACTAAAGCAAAAAATTCTAAATATTACAAGTCATACATATCTTAAAATAGCTTGGACAGTGTGGGCGGTCCTGAGCAAGGTCAGAAGGAATGGCTGGTGATTGACTGACAGTGAGCACCTGTTCCTTGTCTATTTAGTCTATTTATATATAACCTATATTTATTTCCTTATCTGCTTATTTCCCAACAGTAGGTTGTCAGAAAGGAGAAAATGTGTTCAGAGTAGTTTAGAGAGAGTGAAAACCACAAAATGAAAAAGATACGTTCACATTTATAGTTTGCATCCTTATTTTGCCCTTCAAGCTCGTGACAGAAGTGTAAATAATCCACACATTATTTTCCAATGTTCTGTTTCTACCCATGACCATTTATTTCTTCAGCAGACCCTGTTTTTCATCTTACAGTAACATGAAAACTCTGGCAGGCACAACAATACATATAACAAGGAGGCTCTGCAGTGACCCACGCTCAAAACAGGGCCCAACCGAGGGTTCTTAAAGGAGAACCACTCTTGATTCCATTAAGAACCATGAGATTGTTGAATATGAAGAGATTTATAAATTTGTAAAAAAAAATTATACAAACATATTGGTCTCTTCATGGAACCTTCATATTATTAGGAGGATCTTTAATCCTTAAAAAGTTTCTGCAAACACACACACATCTCACTATTAACAAAATGTTTCTCTAAAGAACCGTCCAGTAGAAGGTTTTTAAGGAAACGAAAGTGGTTCTTTTGTTTCCTCAAATACTGCAAATACCATAGCTTTGCCCATTTAGCATGGAGAACATAA
This sequence comes from Bryconaethiops microstoma, assembly GCA_037577275.1. NCBI lineage: Eukaryota > Metazoa > Chordata > Actinopteri > Characiformes > Alestidae > Bryconaethiops > Bryconaethiops microstoma. The sequence continues at coordinate 18,370 of JBBJLS010092420.1, read as the reverse complement.
ACATGTCAGAAAAATATCTTCCAGAAAACTAAATCTCTCTGTCTGAGTAGATCTAAAATGGGTGTCCGCAAGAACACGAGCAGAACGGATCCATGCCTGAAGCAAAACAAATAGTAAATTGTCATCATACGGTGCTCATGTCTGGTGTTCCTATGTCACATAGAACCAAAGTTATTGTAATTTACAAAACATGTAATAATAATAATAATAATAATAATAATAATAATAATAACCACTACTGGGGTTTTAAAAATGGCATCACACGCAAATGAACTTAAAGAACAAAAAGAACATAAAGAACAAAATTCTTAAATTCTGTTAGAAACAAACAGAAAAAAACCAGAAGATCTTTGAACTCGGGGAAAACTGAATGAAAGAGCAGCAAACGGTGAGCATATAGGAAAGCAAACATCAGTTTTAGATTGTTTTTATTTGTTATTTGTCCAAAGGAAGAAATTCAACCAGGGATTTACAACAGTATCTCGTGAACACCAACACAATCTTGTGAACACCAACACAGTGGTTTGGACTTCAGCCATAAGCTGTTCCATATGCACTGTCACAATGATATATTCTGACTAAATATGAAATATAGTATTGTCCCTATCATGGAAACATAATTTCATCATCTTTGTTGAAAGGAAGAGTTGTAGTATGTATTCCAAAACGGATCCTCCACTCCCCAGAACATGCAGCTCATACATGGTAATGGTTCTCAATCGGGTCCAGATCTCACAACACATAGGAACACATCACTGTATGAGTACCACTGATATATAGAAACCAAGTTTTTGTGATATATCTATTCAGCCTATGGCAGTTTTGCCCCACCCATCACACTGAAATTAAACAGAGTGTTTCAACAGTTTGAACAAGGTACATTAAAGTGCACCCAATCACAACAGAGGACATTTATAAAGTAAAAGTATAGTAAAGTGGCCCCTTATAGTTACATGTGAACAAACCACAGCACACAGTATAAAATTATTTCTCTGTATTTAACCCATTCACCAATGAGGGGCACCGGGGAGCAGTGTGTGGGGACGGTACCTTACTCAAGAGAACCTCAGTGATGACACTAGCAGTGCTGGGATTTGATCCCACAACAGTCTGATCGCAGGGGCAACTGCCTAACCACATCAGTTATAGGAAACATTAACAATAACAGCCTGTTTAGCTGGAAAATCATCATTTAAAATGAAGTTTCTGATGTATAAAATCACACGCATTGGCATAATTGCACAAAAAGGAAAATGTGTTTCATATATGAAAACAAACTTGCCTGGAAGGGGAGGCACAAAACTGCAACTCTAAGCAGTGTACTAATGTACTTTAGGAGAGTTTTTCACACGTCTCCCTCTACTTAGTGTGTTTGCACTTTTATTTGAAAATTATGATTAAAAAAAAACTCCAGAGAAAGAGCAAATAAGTGGAGAATAATGATAGGAAAGCATTTTTTAACAGACCCATCCATCATGGCAGGAAACCAGTCAGCAGTGTAGCGTGGTCCAGTTGATCTGAAATAGCTTAGTAATGGCTTATTTGCATCATAGATTTTCTTTCCTTTCCTTTACACTGATACAGAAACGCAGCATATTTTACCTGACTCGTAGATGCATGAGCACTTGAAATGGCAATCTACCACCGAAATCACAGATTAATAAATAACTGGAAAAAAAATTAAGGTGAATTCCGTGCCAAACTGTAGATACCCAGACAAGTACATTAATAGTAGTTAAGGCTTTATGGCTTCAAAGCGTTCCAGGGACGTACAGAAGGTAGAGGCGTTCCCGAGTCCCAGTGTCCCATATCCACAGAAACTTGACTGACTTTTCATTCACTCCATGCATGTTTAACCATAACTTATTCCCTAGAGCCAAAGGCTGCTATATATATAGACTGCTTAGACAGGGAAAATGCCCCCCCTGGGGAAGTAGTCTCATAGTGAGTATGTAAATTAAAGCAAGACTTGGCTTTATGGTAGTTTAGGGCCAAGTGTGAATTCCAAGAATGTTAGTGTAGGTAGGAGACAGATAAAAGCCATATTCCTGTAGCAATCTAGAGCACATAGTGCCTCCCTTTGCACTCTACTAAAAGGTGAAAAGGGCAGACTACATAATCACCCCACAGACACGCTGCACTTTCAATTACATAAGTCTGACCCAGTCACTGTTGGAGCCTGGGCAAGAGCTTCCGAGTGCTGGCTCTTGCTGTGTGTGTGAGGTGGGTTTGGGGTGTCCTTGCAACACAGGTGGTCTAGGCAACATCTGACACAGTTTTTTCAGCTAATTTCATTATTTAGTCACACATGAAGGCTGAACAGTTCAAAACTGCTCCAGATGCTCAATTTGTGCAAGAAGCTCTTGTCATTTGTGCTAATCAAGTGGCTTTCTGAACCCAGGTAATGATGGAAAGACGCCACTGGTCACACATGAACGCACACAGTCTGAATTTTGTCTTCTGCTTTCACCACATGAAGCAGTGGGCAGCCAACAATGCAGCATGGGGACAATATCTTGCTCAAGGGAACCTCAGTGGTGTCACTGGCAGTCCTGGGATTCGAAGCCACAACCTTTTGATCACAGAGGCAACTTCCTAAACACCAGGTCACGAGCAGTTCTGACGCAGAGGCGAGAAACACTTTTTTGGGGGGTCTAAAAGGTACATGTCCCCCAAATTTGCCTTTCATGCTTAACCATAACTAAAAAAAAAGGTCCTGGGCAAAGGCTTGTTCTTGCGAACTCTAGTGTCTATAATCTGTAACTGTACTTTCTTCCACTATGCTAAATTATTATAAAAACCATAAAATTAAACATAGTTGCAGAATTACATAATATGTTTCCTGGTTAAGTACCAAAACACAGCAAAAATGTGAAATCTGTGAGATCAAACTGCAAAAAACTTCAAATTCAAATCAAAATAATCTTCTCTTGTATACTTACAGTCATATGTGAAGGTTTAAGCAGCACTGTTTGGGTATTTTCTAAACAAAGTACACATCCTCAACAGATAACACACTTCTCACTTATTTTCTAAATTGAACAAATTGCTCAAAGAATGACATGGCCTGTGCAAAAAAAAAATTTCTTTTTTTTTCTTTTTGTTTTGTGAAAAATATTTCATTTTGAATTACACAATTGACTCACACTTAATGTCTGTTACTCATTTTATCATTCTGCAATGTCTTTATTTGTATCATCAGCTTGGAAGTGAAGTGGCAAGGTTAGGCAAGTTATTTTCCTTGTTGGGGGAAGAGTTTTCTCAGGATACAGATTCACAGACATGTTAACCTAATAACATCAGTCTACACATTACTCCAATATGTTTAGCCAGTGAAGCTGCTGCATTTCATTTCCAGCGAATAAAATATATTAAAATACATTTTTGTCTAACTTTACCAAATAAAAGTGCCCGAGGTCATGGCAGTATGGTGCCCACTACTTTTTTCAGGGCTTTTTCTCAAGCAAGGCCATAAAACCCAAGTAAACATTTATTCTGATTATGAATGCAATAAAAAATGAAGGTATGACATAAAGGTAGGATTTTCATGTCACTAAAAATACACACAAATTAATGACCCTGTTGTACAATTTTTATGTAGGAGTATGTAACAAACACTAGATGTTAATAGTCACCTAAATTGTTTAGTCAAATTGTTTTTCATGAAGGTAGTGCAGGTTTATGGATGTGGTTTAAGACATGGCATGACTTACTGTGAACTGTAAAATAAACAAAAGAGAAGCCTGGGTATCATGTCTTCACTGATCTACATCTGGGGTGAGTGAAAAATTGAGTAAAAATTGACTTTACGCAAAATTACTCCCTTACCCATTGAATTTTCACATGCATTAACTATGACTAAAAGTGAGTGTAGGAATGTTTTATAAAATAGGCCCCAGGAAAATTCTTAAACTCATCTTTTAACAAAGCATGTAACAACGGGAGCATGTCCCCACCTCTAGCTTTTTTCCTTCTGTGGTTTGGAAAATGCAGTCCCGGGGGGTGGGTCCTTGCACATAAATCTCTGACTAAGGCAATAAATTAGGGTGTCCTCTTATAACCTGTGTTGATCAATGGGAAACAATGGGCCTCTTGATATTCTGGTCTTGTGGTGGTTCATTTAGCCATGATACACATCAGGAATGCTTATTTAAAAATGGCTCTGTTAAAAATAGACTCAAAAATTGAATTATCCTCCAGCTGAATGGGGGTGTATCATGAACCCTAACTGAGAACCATCTGGAAGATCATGTTAACACTCAGCCCAACGCCTGGACAAACAGCTGCAGTGCATTTCGTGCCCCCAGCCAAATGAACATAATACCACATTCCATCAGACGAGGAACAACAGAAAGAGTGCAGCACTGGTGTTTCAGTCACTCCTGGGTGTGTTTAATATGTCAGTCAGGTGCGCCATTAGTGTGTTGGACTCATGAGGAACAGGTCATGAATCAGGCAGGACTGCTTTGATCTTCTCTGCAGGCATCCTTCATGTGTCTCTGTCTGTGTCTCATGTGTTCTCCTTCAGCTCAAGAGTGGATTTGAATTTCTTCATTTAAGCCACATTGTCAAGATAAAGACAAATGTAACAAGCTGTTAAAACTCCTGCTTGTGTTCCAGCTCAGGCCTCTGATGTAAAATGGCCTTTACAATGTGCCATTTTCGTAAGCTGTCAGGTCTCATGGTTTAACCGTGGGAAGCGTTTTTTCATCCGCCGTCCCACGGGAGTCACATATCATACTCTCGAAAAAAAAACAAGGCAAAATGCTGGTGGTGCACAGTGACATCTCAGTAACAGGGTCCACTGTGTTTTTACGTCGCAACTCTTTATTAGCCAGTATAGCCCCTTTCAGGCAAAGTGTGTTGATTTTGAGTGCTGACACTTAAAAAGTCTACCAAAAATGAACACAAAATCAAGCAACAGCTAAACGGCCGCCATACTGCACAGAACAATGTTAATTCTGTAAAGTGTGTGGGCGTGGCTCGTTTAATGCAGGGTGTTTCTTATTGAAATGCAAATCAGGATGGAATGCAGGCTCATAAAACAATAGCACAGCACTCGTCTAGATTTCTGACCCCTCAAGATCATTACAGGATTGAGAGGTAAATGTCTGGGCTCTTTTTTTTTTTTTTTTCCAAATTCTACAGGTTTTTCCATCACCCACTTTCATGAGAGACGGGTTGACAGGTAGGCATTTCACTTCAGAAACTTTCAAAAGGCCATTTCTGCCTATTGTTACTCTGGCAAGCCTAAGTACACTGAACTGTCAAAGATGACATGCCTTTCAAAGGCGTTTAATTACAGACACGTTTTATGCAGCTCATTTTAAGCTTTTTACAAGTAACTCCTTTGAAACAATGACCCACTTTCCATTTTATCATTTAGTGGCCATGCTGGACTGAGATTAAACAGTCAGGTCTTTGTTTGCTTATGTCACTGTCTTTCCTGCTTTGCTTTTTCCATTCAGCGGGCTGAGATGAGACGGTTGACACAGGCTGTGCCTCCCCATTACAACAATGGCCTATGACCCCTGAGAACTGTTGCTGGCCTTATCTGGACCATATGGGTCTCAGGAGCCCGAGAAAAGATAAGGCAGCTGGAGGGCTCAAGCACTCATGTTGGCATTTCCTTGTTTTGCATAAGACATGTGATTCTAAAGGCTTTTGGGAATTCTTTCTTGATTACATATCATATTGGGAAAACATCAGGCCCACCGCACTCGAATCACCAAACACTCAGCCAGCCTTCATGCTGTCACAGCTTTCACAGCTGCCGTCCCAGAGGAAACTTCAAAATAAGATCTCTTATTTGTCCAGCCTATTTCTCCTATAACTGAGGCCTGTTTAACATCAGTGTGAGATTTTGACCATTTTCTTACACTTCTTAAAATCAGCACCTGAGAAAGAGAAGGCAGGCTTTAGATTTATTTTCTACTGAAGTAGTTAACATCCGAGGTGTAATCAGCATAAAGCAAAGAATTTACAAAGCTGCTGTAAAATGTAAATACTTGAATATAGTAATGTTATTTTGTGAAAATAATGCTAAAATTGCCATTGGAACAAGAGCAAATTAGCATTTTCTTAGCAATGACAAAGGGTTAAACAAACGCTACAATGCAAACGAGGTTACATGCCTTGCTGAACGCCCCTTCAGAGCAAATACACTAAAAAGAGAAAATAATATAAAAGAAAATTTTATTCGTCCCATTGGTGGTAAATTTTGACTAAAAGAAAACACTCAGAAAGAGATTTGATCCCGAAACGCGGGTTCTTGTCACGGCCAGGTGCACGGGGAATTGAGGCGAGGCACTTGTGCAGATTCCCTTTGGTGGGTTTTTATTACAAAAACACAGACTCTACACTACAGAAAACAAAAAGGCACTAGGGCCTAACAAAGAACACTGAACTTAAGACACAAAAGGAATTGGGAACATGAAGCCCGGAGTGAGGCAGTTGACCAGCAACAAGGACTAAAACTCAAAGAACTTAAATACAGACATACAGAGACTTTAACCAATCAAAAAACTCAATAATAGAACTAAAACACCTGAGACTGTGACTGTAGACACAAACAGAGACCTATAGATTTCAAAATTAAAGTCCTAAAACCATAAGTACCACAGAGCCCTGACAGTTCTCTCTGGATGGTGCATTAACCAGTATACCAGGTGGGAGGGTTAGTTATGCAGTGGGTGGCCAACAACACAGCGCCTGGGGGCAGTGTGTGGGGACAGCATCTTGTTTAAGTGGTGCCACTGTCAGTAGCACTGGGATTGAAACCCACAACCTTCCGAACGCAGGAACAACTCCCTAACCACCAGACCACCATCTGCAAAAGTCAAACATGTATGTCACCTCTGATGAGATGGCCAATGACAGATGTGGTCATTAACAAGTAAAATCAACGCCCAAAACATCTTCACAGAAAATTTAGGTTTTTGCAAACCTATTTTTTTAACTGTTCAATCTTCCCATAAAGTTTTCTGTTCCTAAATCCTTACAACAATGCTCCAACATTTAGCGTAAAGCTTTCTCAGAGGAGCAGAGGCTGTTATTGCGGCAAATTAGGGACAAACTCCCATATTAATACCGTGGATTTCAAAAGAAATGCTGAATAAGCAGACATCTACAAACTTTTGAACGAGTAGTGTAAAAGGGCACATCAGCACAAAGTGTATTATGCAGTGAGACAAAACTAAGTTCACACCTCATGTCTGCACAAGCCAACCCCTACTGGACATTTTCTGGCAGTGCAGAATACAGCATTAGCCTCGATGGATCCAAAAAGGACAATAAATCAATCATTAGCTATGACTCACACTGAGGATTAGGAACAATATTTTTAAAGGTGATGTTGTGCAGGATTGTAACACATAAGCGCAGACTCTCCTAGCCGTGGTCCAAATAGCACAGGCTACCCCTGAGCTACAGGATACTGCAAAGTGATCTCCGGCCAAACAGTATGCCAAGGGGGAGCTGCAGTATACCCAGCAGGTCGGTCGCTGGCAGGGAGAAATAGGAAGTGGAATGAAATCTGAGACCTTGTCCCCTGGTGTCCCCATCCCTTTTAAAAAGAACTATCTGACCTCCTCCAAGCCCAGTGGTTCTATTTAGGGTGTGCAAAGTTCTGAGATGCATTGTGGGGATGCTGTAACTGACAGGGGACATACCCTCTACTTCATGCCTGTGGTGGTCAAAACATAGACACCCTCTGTGCAGTTCAGCTTACAGCTTTCATTGCTGAGAAGCAGATGACCTGTTTGATACTATAGACATGATTTTCATAATCCATGTCCGTTGTGTTACTTCAGCTGCTGGATGAACTAAGCTCATCTAAATTTACAACATTTATTCTATATTTTAAATCATAAACGTAGGGGTTTAGCTCGTAAGTCTTCCAACAATAATTTTCTTCCTTGCCAAGGGGCTCCAGTGCGACGTTTAAGGTTATAAACTGCCTATAATTGTAGACATAGCTATAAACAACTGTATCATTAAGTAACTATAGTTGATGGCTAATCATTCTGTGAGATGACTAGTACAGAGTGTGCATTTTGACACAGCAAGTACAGCTAACTAAGTATTTGGCCACAAACACTATATGAACCACACGAGTAGATAACCAGAAACGTGTATTTCCTGACAAAAATGCCGTTATTGCGCCAGCTTGAGCAATTCTCGTACAGTGCTAGAATGTGGTTAGCACAGCACTGTGGTATATCTGGTGGTACTAGGTTGTCGCTTTAGCGTCCAAAGTGGTTCTTGGAACATTGATAAAAAATCAGTTTGTTATCTTAGGTGGTTGCAGGGGTGTTAGTAGGTACTTGCTATGGTATTTCCGGTGATTGCCAGGAGTTCCTATATTATCATAGGGTCTTGGCTACTGGTTGATTGTACCTCTGGCAGTTCCGAGCTTGTGAGTAAGTCACATAGTTCTGCCAAAAATAAGTATTTGGATTGGGACAGTTTTGCCAGATGGCATCTATAATGTTTTTTTTTTTTTCCTGATTCACACAGGTTAACAAATCTTGGTATAAATAACAGATAGGAGTGGCTGCTCGAATGTATTCACCTTCATATAGAACATGTAGCGTTGTCTTTCTCTTGGAACATACAGTCAAATAAACATTGCTGTATAAAATCAAACTTATTTTCAGTCGTTTTACCCTTTTTATGTAGGACAGTACAGGTCAGCTTGTGTTATGCCAGAGAGAACACAAGTAAAGCTTTTTTGAGGACCTCCTAACTTTAAAAAAACTCATTTTCCACAGACCCATTTTAGAAACACATCCGTTTGCACAGGATAATATAAATTGGACTTGTGGCTCTCTTTATAAAAACTAAAAGGCACTGAGATCTTTCCTGACTCAGGAGTGGTCAGTAAAAAAAACTGACACGATGGATTTGGATGGGACAAAAATCACGGAGAAAAGCTGCTGAAATTACATTTCCATACCTTCCCGTGTAAAACTAATCCATAAAATAGTGCAGTGTGACGTGCATTTAAATGAAGTTCATGTGAAATGCTGAAATGTGTTACCAACTTTTTTATCAGTTTTTGCTGCCAAATATTTTCAGGGACCATGTAGATGGATGGATGGATGGATGGATGGATAGATAGATAGATATTTATTGCCATTGTATACACATCTATACAATGAAATTTCAATGAGCTTCACTGAATAATGTATAAAAATTTAAAGGTTAATGTGCCATATCTGTACATGATTGCTGAGTCCCAACAGTGCTCACACACACATTCGCAGAGATTTGTTTAACTTGTCTGTTATTTTTTTGGAAGAATATAAAGTCACCTGTCAACACTTGAATGATGGAATTTGATACGTTGGTGCTGAAGGTGGTCAGAGCGCCCTTAGCTCAAAGTCACATAGAACACAGCGTAAAATGTTTAAAATGTCTGTATGAAACCAAAAGTGTTATATTAAACATCCCACAAAGTTTGGATTAAAAACAAACTAGAAATGAAATGACACTGATTCGAGAAGTATCTGACAGGTCGAACACTCCCAGTCTGCTTCATGATTGAAACAGATCTGAACTCAACAGTGTGAGTGAAGAAGAAAGGAGTGAAACAAGCTCTATGTGAAGATTTTCCCTGCTGTGTTCACGACTCCCTAAAAATATCCATCTTTTGTGCAGTGACGTCTTAAAAAAGGTTATTCACTTTACTGCTGGGTGCAGCAGCGCATGGGGGCTTTTGACCCACTTTTCAAACTACTGGGCAGATTACTCATCTTTTTTTTTTTTTTAGTTCAGAACACCACAAAAATGGTTGTGGAGTCGGTTCTCTTCAAAGAAACCAAATCCCTTAATTTTACCCCTTAAAATCGCTTTAATTTTGACCTTAATCTGCCATACAGGAAATGAAGGAAAATGAATGGGAAAGGTGCACAGATTAAGGCTGATTAAGGCGTGAAACTATTGAATTGTCCCCTTACTTTTTCAAATTTTCTCCTTAAATTTAAGGCATTAATTCAGGAGCTTCTATCATTTAAGATTAAGGGGTTTTACACTCATGCCTTAAATCAAATTTTATGGTCAAATTAAGGAGTCAGTTTCACAAATTAACGGCCACTTAACTTAAATGAAGGGGGTTGTTGTATTTTCAGGGATAAATTAAGGTAGGCTTAAGAACATTTTAAGTATGTCGTATTTTGTAGTGACTCCTGTTTGAAAAACACGGTACTGTGATTCCACGTCTCAAATCCAGAAGCTATTGACAGGACTCACCCCTTAACAAACGCTGTCAAAAGAAAGGTCAGTGATCGTTCAGCAGCCAAGGAAAACAGACATGGTGTTCAGAGGGGGGGGGCATGTCATCTCATGCCACACTGCGCAAGCAGTCCATTCCATCTGTTACTCTATAAACATAAATGCATAGATACACAAGGCCTCTTCAAAAGAGGCAGAAGAGGCCTTTTAAATGTACTCTGAAAAAGAATTAATTTCATAAAACCAGAAAAAAGACTGTGATAACAATATTTTCAATAGGTTCATGACTGCTGGTCCAAATTCACTTCATATCCAAGAAACTCCTCTGCTTCACTCCTCCACTAACAACTACGTCCTAAAATGTCAAGGTGCTTCGTTCCATTATATATGCACTCGTACTTATTTCTTCACACTTACTTTTCACACAAACGGAGCATGTATGTTTCTTTGACGTGTGAAGGGTTTTAACTATAGCTAACAGCATCTAGGTATTCCACTAACTCAAACAAATCCAATTTACGCAGTGGTCCCATCCTTTACAGCTTCCTGCACTGAACTAACCTACTGTGCATTCAACTGTATACCAACCAGCAGGCTTTCTGACTCTCAGCATCAGACGTGGCACTTAATGAGTAGTCAGAACACCAAGAGGCAGAGACGCTCGTGTTTCCCCCCACAGTCAAAGCGTGTCTGGAGTCATGCCCTCACTCCAGCCAGCCCCCGCCAAGAGACTCATTACACATCAATCATTCAAGCGAGACAAAACGCTGGCAATGTTTACCAGCCACACTGTCTGCTAGGAGAAAGCTGGGAATTGTCTGTTTGCGAGCCGCGTACAGATCTAGTGTCAAACCAAGCTAGCCTCCCACATCAGAGGAACAACCTGCAGAGAATGGCTAGTTCAGTCGGGTAAAGATAGAAAATGAGCTACACACACACACACACACACACACACACACACACCAAATACACACTGTTAAGCCAAGACAGTAGTGGAGCAAATTAACATTCTGCTGTTCTGGAACTAAGACTGGTCTCTTCTCAAAGTTGACTAAACTATATTAAAGGGCTCATATCAAAGTCAAAGTGAACTTTTTTGGTATCTCAGCAAGTATACGGAGAGAAGAAATGGCAAGGCTCAGGTTCTAGAGTGTACACAAAGTGCAACGGACATAAGACATACAGAACAGTGCGAATAAAGAAGTATAAAATAAGAGTAAGTGGACAATATGCCAGTAAACTTAACACAAGAAAAACTGTATGATGTTGACCAAACATGTCCTGAGTGTGTGAATAGCTCTGTACTATATATAAATATAAGTAAAATGTGCAATGATTGAAAAAATTGCAATGTTGTTAAGAATTGTGTAAACTGAATAAACTGTATAAACAGTATAATCAGTATAAATAATATAACCAGTATAGACACTACAATCAATATAAACAGTATAAAAAATAGAAATAGTATAACCAGTATAGACAGTACAATCAGTATAACCAGTATAACAGTAGAAACAGTAGAAACAGTATAAATGGTACAACACTATGAGGAAGTATGTAAAGCAGCCTCTGAGCCGTACAGTACAATAGCCAATCTTACAGTACATGAATTGAAATGTCAGCGCTGCATGTATTCTTAAATATCATATCACAGAAAACTGATTTTTCTTTAAAGAAAATGTATTATGTATTATGTGAACAGAAATTTAAAGTGTGCCATTCACTCCCTGATCCACACAGTCCATACCTGTAATCCAAGACACAAAAAGGCCTGTATGTATCTGATTACTGTTGTGATGTCACAAAAACAAATGCATTTACATTTATTTATTTATGCAGCCTTGTGGCAGTTTAGTCCTGCCCATTCAATTTGAAGTCAGGGTGTGAGTGTTTCAGCTGTTTTTAGAATGAAGCACAATCAGTCAGCCAGTCAGGATAGAGCTAATTTACATGTCTGTTTTAAAGGCACAGTAACAAACCACCTGTTTAATTATAAAGAGATGTTGGGAAATGGTCAAGTAAAAAATTATTATGACTGTTTTTGTCAGGAAAGTCACATGTATGTCAGTGTTGGAGCTCTGGGCAAAAATAAGTATGAAACTTCTCCACCTTCTCCACCAGACTTCTCCACCAGCACCCCTCACTATAGAGTCCTTCTGTAAGCTGGACCCCTCTGAGTTTCTCTGATCTGGACCTGAGCCTCTGTCAGATATGCTCTTTTCAGGAAGGGTCAGTTCAGTAATGGCCAGTAACAGCAGCTTTGGATGGGCACTATGAATTCATGAGTGTGTCGATTTCTAGTATTTATGCCTTCTGTGTTCATTACCTGGTGCTGCATTGACTTTTAAATCTTTAATCAACATAATGGCTCCATATATGTATCTTTAAAATGCTGACAGCATCGCTATTAATGCAGTAGCTGAAAAACGCATATTTCTCTTACCAGCGAGATGAAATGTGCCTCGATTTAGCTCTGAAATCTGTTGCTGGATTTTGTGTGTTGGTGACTCACGAGTGGCCACCCCTTAGCAGACTCCTCACAATTATGGTTTAACTGGTTAAACTGGAATTTAGATTTGCCAGTATTGCATATTGTGAATGAGATATGCCTCACGCAATGTTAAAGGGAGCATATGGTGCTTTTTTGATGTATTATGCAAACATTGCTAAACTGTAACTTCCACTCTCAGGTCCACACAGTCTACAAATGAAAACTGTGCTGCCAAAACAGCCTGTTTTGAATTTCCTGTTTTGTTATGCCATGAAGACCAACATTTGTATTGGTATAATGAAGTTAATCACCACCCAATGTTTTTTTTAATTTTAGGGGATAATAAGTTGTAAACTGGTCATTTGAAAATTAATTATAACGTTTCAGAATATTATACATCATAAAATTTCATGAATAGACCATTTTAATAAATGCATTAATGCAAGCTCACGTAAATGAGTGAAGTGAGCATCCACAGATCCATGAGTGGAACTTCCTTTCCTTTTTGATCAATAGAATACAGTAACCACACGCTTTTCACAGGGGTTACGTTCCAAAAGCACCCGCATATAGTGAAAAACCGAGTTGTTGTGTTGTGGTAAAAAAATGCCTAAAAATGCCTATTTTTATAGTGTAAACCCTAAATATGCCACCAGATATGCTCCTAATATGTCACCAGATGTTAATTTCATTTTAAACTGATTAGCCTTAAAGAAAATGTAACGGTAAACCTGTATCCTTACTGTACAGTTTACACTGAACTCTGGACTACAGCGTCAAAGGGCAGCAGCCAATCAGCAGCAAGGAGAAATTAATAACATTCTCGGATTGGCTACTTTCAAAACTCCCGCCTCTGAGTACAGCTGACTGTGACGTCTGGGCCTCGTGCTGGTTGTTTATGTTTGGGGCAGCGAAAATCCGTGATGGACTGAAACCGCGACTGCTGATCCGCGTGAAAGTGGGGGGTTGCTGTATTTCACTTGAACGTGACATGCCAGAGGTGACAGCTTTAGTGATGTCATCTCATTATGTCACATCACTGTAATTCATTAAAATCACTGAACCCTTAATTGGGCATGATTAAAGACTGGTCTGCATTATTTTGATCAAAATTACTCAAGCTTATTTATCTTGCTTCATCAAAGCAGCATCAGAAACTCCTCAGGGAAATCTGAGGCTTTTTGGCAAACAATTAAAATGTTTGTGATTTGTTAAAGGGCTCATTTTGGGACTGATGCCACTGGTGACTACAAAAGCAGCGCTGTGATTATTCACAAATAATACACTGCACAGTTCTGAACCCGCAAACTGATAATAGTTGATATATCAACGTCTTTGACCTGAAATACACACAGCGAATACCAGTTCTGAATAGTGAGATGTTCATACAATGAAAATAATTGGTTTTGATTTGTATGTAGTTTTAGAAATGACTGATTTAAAGTCTTCAATGCGGATAAAACAGTGCCCTCACACACGAAGACAAGAGCTTATCCCAGTTCAGTTATGGGGTCATTAAAATGTGGACAAGAGCAAAACAGCACAGAATTGGAGACAAAGTGCACACCCACATTTCTGATCCTTTGAGGGCGGTTTTCAAAAAATTCCACAGGTTTTTCTTCCCATCTCATTATTTCATTCAAAGTCGGTTTGAAAGGTAATTGGCCTCCTTCAGAGTCCAATATTGAAGCACCAGTTCAAAGGTTTTCACGTTACGCTTCTAGGATAAAAAAGAACCAAGACAAATCAAGGTCTTTTCAGACCAACCTGGTTGATCTTGGAGATCAGTTTTCCGGCAGCCCAGATGCCCAGGACCTGACCCAGCTCGTCAAGCACACCTGAACATCACAGTTTATCTGTAGCAGGTGTGGTTTAAGCTTAAGGCTAAACTGCTAGGTGGTGGACCTTCAGGACCAGGCTTGGTCACCACTGCCACAATCCTCCTTTCAGCTCCGAGGCCACTCGAGGGATGGCAGAGATGAGGAACAGCTGGATGAAACGGACAGCAGCAGCAGTTGCTCCACTCCTGAAGACTGTAAGGAGTTTATTCTGAGACCTAACCTGCCACTCCTGGTTTAAAATGGGGCAGCTGGTGGTCAGGGTAAAGGGGGCTTTTGGCTGACGCTCTTCTCCATTAGTTACAGGAACAGCCCGTCTGGAGACTGTGAAAGTTAAGTGTTTTATTCAAGGACACAGTGGTTGAAAGTTGGGAGGTTCAAACCTGCAACTTTGTGGACATGGGGTTCACAGGCTACTAGTGGGTAAAACACTTGCTCCTGCCACCAGTAGGTCATGGTTTTGAATCCCAAGACTGCCAGTGGCACCACTGAGGGACACTTGAGAAAAACACCGTCTACACAAACTGCTCCCACTGTTTCACTCGAGTGAATGGGTTTAATGCAGAGAACAATTTCACACTGTGTGCACTGGTGTGATCACTTTTACTTAAAATAATCAACTGGATCAGTGGTCTTCAAACTAGGTGGGACGTGAACTCTACAGGTAGTTAGGATATCCAGAAGATCCCCATACAACAATTTAAGAAAAAATGTTCTCAACTAGATGTTGATCTAAAGAAGGCACCCACTGAGGTGTTGTTTTGTATTGTTTTTAGTTTGGTTTTGTATTGTCTTTTTGTTTATGGTATGTTGAGATTGTACCCACATTTACTGAAGCACTAACTCCCTCTAGTGGTTATAAACAGACAAGATACTCCATCAGTTCCAATTTTTCACTGATCATACAGGTGCACTTTGTAGTCACATTAAACTTTGTTCATTAATTTACGCATTGCATGAAACTGCATGTAAGTTGACCAGGTGTGTTCCACCTTTTGCATAAGATTATAACCTTATGATTAATTATTTCCTATAATTGTTTATAAATAGTGAAAATAATAAGTAACTTTGGACCATTTCTATCTGTCCATTTTGCATGAAAGCAGCACTAATGATTTGATTTCTGTCCTTATTTTTATATTACATAGCCAAAATGACATTGAATGTCTTCTCTGTCACAGTATAAGAATTACAGAGAATTTGCACTTAAATGACAGTTCATGTTAATGTTGTTATATTTTGGTTAATGTTAATCATAACATGCTCACATCAGAAATCATGAATATAAGAAAACAGTATGATGAGTAC
>JBBJLS010092346.1:0-21910 GCA_037577275.1 Bryconaethiops microstoma | reverse complement strand
AATAATAATAATAATAATAATAATAATAATTATTATTATTATTATTATTATTATTATTATTATTATTATTATTATTTCCCAAGGTATTCAAAATGAAGAATAAAACAACTGTTTTAATTATTTTTATAAAACTGCTTTTCAGACTGGCTACACTTAGAATGCAGAGAGGGTAAGTAGCTTCGTAGAGGGGTGAAAGATCTCAGAAAACTTGGGTGGGAGTTCTTAACCACTGAGCAGCTGGTGGCCAAGTGGTTAGGGCTTTGCCCCTGCGGTCAGAAAGTCGTGGGTTTGAAACCAAGAATGGCTAGTGCCACCTCCTGAGCTACCCTTGAGCAAGGTACTGTCCCCACACAATGCTCCCTGGATGCTGTGCTCCTGGCTGCCTGTCTGCTTCACTTGGTGAATGGGTTAAATGCAGAAGAAGAAGTTTGTGCTGTTCACACTGTGAGCTGTGGTGTGTTCACATATGACAGAATGGTCACTTTAATTTTCTTTTTGGCATCTTCACCTTTGTACTGGAAAGGTGTATATCAGAGGGTACACACTGAAAACCATCAGTGTATATAGTAATAATGAGTGTGCTAATGATGAAGATATGATTTAGGTAGGAAGATTTCTCAGTCTAAATAAATTTAATCAAACTGATCACCCATCCTATCTTTCTTTTAAAATTATTTGGTTGTGAAATCAGATGTTGGTGTCTGCTCAAATTAAATCCAGAAATTCGACTGGTTTAACTTCAACATTTTAAAAATAATAGCGTGTTCTTACTCTGTAAACTATTTTGACACCAGCTGTGTTCGTATGTTAGTTGGACAGAGCTGCATTTGATTTTATTTTAGCACTTTTTGAGCAATGAACATCTGAATTCAAAGATAAAAAGCTGAATCTAGAACTTAATTGCTAGCCATCCCCTGACTAACTGAAGGATTGATAAAAAGGTTGACTTGTAACAAATGAATTCTCTTAAACCAGATGAGCTGGTCTCCTTAACTGAATTGCTCATTACTCTTCTCTCTGCTATGAACTCAAATCTGCTGTTATCTGCAGGATGACCGCATGTCCTGGAAGAACCCTAAGATATGCGGATAACTTATTTCTGACAGCAAAGAGCCTCAAAGAATAGTATCAACCCATTAAACTCTTTAAGAGTAATTAACTTCACCTCTACAGCTGAAGCTGCTGTCCAAGACAAACCTCATTGTGCTTTACTGCTGTTCAGACAGTGTATGTGTTAGTCTGGGGAGGCTTGGCTTTAGCTCTAAGCCCTCCTGACTTACACACGCCTGTATTTGCTTTACTTTGGTTTTCTCATTCTGATGAGATAAGCTTGAGGACACACTACTTGAAACAACAGCCCAGCTGCATTGCACTACTTCATTCAGACAGTGGCCTATCCAAACACAGCTCTTCCTCTAATCACCATTTTATTGCAGTTACTTTGAGTTTGGCTGGCAGTTCTCCAAAGATTTATATAACAACCGCCTGGATCGACTGCATTTTACTGTGATGGCTGTTTTTGACTGTAATTTATTGCCATTCTGACAGAGAACAGAATAACTACAATCACCTTTTTCAATAGCTAGTAAAATGTTTTATTTTCTCAATTAAGATGCTCTTTTTCAGGTTGTAAACCAAAGTTACATTTATACACACTCATATCTTTTTGGTCGACTCACTGAGAACATGCTGAGGTTCTTCAGCTGAATTACGTACAGCAGTCAATACTACAGCCAACCAAACAGATGCATATTTAACTATTTTCCATTGTTGACATTGTTTTCCATTTGAATAATTTTCACTAGCATCAGTCTTTCAAAGAAAAGAGGAAGACTTAGAAATCATAGCAGGAGTTTGGCTGTGTTCACCCTTTAGCTAACAGCAAAACAGCATGGCATTAACTTGCACTGTGAAGTGCTTGTCTTGAACTTTGTTGCTGTCAGTTTTTTTCATATCCCTCTGCACTATTTCAGGGAACTGTCCTTTCTCCTTATGTGTTTTCAACATTACAGTTGCTTTACTTATAGTAAATACAGTTATTTGTTTTTTTATTCTAAGTTTTGATTTCCATCTTTTGAAATTTAGCGCTCATGCACCTCTCAAAGAAAGCCAACTTGCAATTGCTGTTTTCACCTCGTTTAATTAAAATTAATTAAAATGTGTTGTTAAAACAGTGATAAATAAGCTTCTAACTCAGCCTCTAAATTCCACATGAATCTTCTAGAATTCTGATGAGATCCAGGGGCTGTACACAACCCCGCTGACTGACTTACCAGGCCAGAGGTTTGTAGACATTTGTAGATGTCCATTCACCCAATATTTCTTCTAAGATCAAAGTTATTTATGTGGGCTTTCAAATCTCTTTTCTGCAGTAACTGCCTCTAATCAGGTTTTTCATGCTGAAGCATTGCTACAAGGATTTGATTGCATTCAGCTGGTTCTAAAATTGGATTAATAATATTTCCCAGTCTGGAAGTCAAAGGTACAGGTGCTGTGGGAGGTATTCAGGACCAGCAGCCTTGACTTTACAATCAGATGCAGCGGAATTGTGGTTCTGAATGCTGAACTGAGGTCTATGAACGGCATTCTGAGATTCATTTAGATGGGTGAGGGCCAGGTGAATGGTTGTCATGATGGCATTTGCATGAGATAACAAAATCTGGAGGTCTGGTCCACATAGCATGCCAAGGTCCACATAGCATGCATAGCATGTAGCTTCTCCAGCAGTCCATCTGGGAGGATAGTTGCTAGTAATTCCTGAGTTTTAACAGAGTCTGACAGTGATAGACATGTGCACCTGTTGTTTTTATACTCATGTGCATGAACATGTGGTGTGAAAGTTGGGCTGTGTCAGCAGTTTCCACCACAATGTCAGACAGAGATTGTGTGTTAACATGCTTTCAAAATGGCTTAATTAGTTCTGGATCACAAACGTCACTCCAACTCATCCCAAAGATGTTGGTTAGAGTTCCACCACCCAAGAAAACACTGCTCCACAGCCCAGTGCTGGAAATGGAAAGTTACAGGTATTTTAATGGCACCTTTACTTTTGTTTGTCCTATTGACTTCCTTTATTGAGTGAATGGTTGTATGCGTCATGTACAAAACAGGACGAAGGCAGTAAACCACATTTACCAGAAAATAACTGATGGGTTTTTGAAAAACTCTCCCAACCCAAAAATATTGGGAATCATTCCAGAAAAGCTGTTGTGTGGAAAATGCAAAAAGTCTTGATGTTAACATTGGTGTATTATGTGTCCTAAATGATGTAGTACAACTATATATCCAGTTGTTTGCCTGTGGCTCTGTTTTCTTTACAAGTACAGACACACTTCAGCAGTTGACTTGGAAGTTCTTTTGTGAGTCACCAAGCACAGTTTTCATTTTCGTGGTTTGAAAACGGCTGAACATTATCAGATTATCAGCTTCTATTGTAATGTTGTAATGTGTTTCTTTTTGAAAGAAACCATGAACTGTATATATTTTTATTAAAATGGAAGTTAGGAATAATAGTGATCTTCTATCTTTCTTGTACTGCACACTTATTTTATCATTTCTGTTCTCATAAATGTGACACCTGTTGCCAAGTTTGAGGTTAGAAAACTCATGAGTCACTGCCTAGGTAGTTCAGCCAGTCAGTTAACTTTTTGGCACTACAACCACAAGAACAGTATTGTAATAGTCTGTAACTGCTGTCAATGATGATTTGGCAGTCATTGCCTCCACCCAGGCAAAAGTATTGCCAAAGAATGAAAATGTTTCACAAACGTCTTCTCCTGGATTTGGAAAGATAAAGTCAGTAGAGACTTCCTGAAATATGGACCAAAAAGATTCCATAGAAATGTAGGTACTTTCCTAGGTTTCTTATAATAATAATAATAGTACTTCTACTACTACTACTATACTACTACTACTACTACTACTATTAATAATAATAATAGTTCACATTTTTCTCCATGCACATTGAACGTTGCACTGCACCACTCTTTCTTTACTCACGCTTTTGATTCTAGTACATTTTTGAACGAGCAGGTGTCTGCAGATGTTTGGGCAGGCCCAGATCACACCAAGCAAAATATGTGTCATAATGACTAAGCCTATTTTACTTAGTTATTATGGTGGTCTCTTCAATCTTTCTTTTATTCTTTCTTGTTAAAAGCCATTGAAATGAGCAATCAGAATGAACTTGCTGTCTTATAAAAATGCAGCAATAGAGACAAAAGGTAAATAACCGTGAATTACATACACATAGTATCAAAATAACATGAACGTGTACCCACAGTCAAAGTGCTGGCAAGACAGAAAAGAAAACAGAAAAGAAAATGTAAAAACAGCAACCGAGTTTCAGTACTTGACAAATGCACATCATAAACCAGTAGCAAAAATTAACCTCTCCTCAATCTATATATGTTTTTTTATTTGATTGCCTGAGCCACATTCCAAGCTGTTGTAAGATACTCAGTTATGAATTCTGTATAGAGTTTGGGAATCAACATAATGTCAAAGTCCATTATGGGATTATGTCCTATTGGCAGGTCACAGCAACGGCACTTGCATTTTTTACCACAACACTCAATCCTAACAGATCAGTATGTTCTTTTATACATTACTGTCATTTGCTCTTAGAGTCGTGTCATGTTATGAGATTAGGTAGCTGAATAGTCAACTGTGTGGCTAATATTTACTTATTGTAAGCCGTACTAAGATATTGCCATATGAAGTCCTGTTTTGTACAGCAGTGATGGCGATGCTTGTTCCTACATGTCTGCACTTGTGTCAAGATTTTTCATGAGTTTTCAGTATTGTGTTGTAGTTCAGTTTGTGACAGCTGAGGTGACAACTGGTGTCAGGTATGTGAAGGGAGAGCTGCTGTAGCTGCTATCGTATATGCTAACAACACTAGCATTACAGCAGTATATAAGTAAGTAAAGTAAGTAAAGTTTTGGAAGAGTATATGGCTGGCATCGAATCGTGTGTAGCACCAATGCTTGTTTCACACAATGCATGTTTTTAACAATAGTCATCAATAAGTAAGAGACATTGGCTCTGGTAGCCCGGCTGTCTAGCCTGGCAGTCTACACAAAGAAAAGAACAACAAAGAGTTCTCTGGAGAGTTCAGAGTGCTATTGTAGTTTTTGGTTCCATAAATTACCATGTAGTAGCTTTGAAAACAAAAAAAATTCCTCTGAATTTAACCCATTAATCCGAATGAAGCAGTGGGCAGGCAGCGATGCAGCGCCTGCAGTGTGTACGGACAGTACCTTACTTAAGGGTACCTTAGTGGTGCCACGGGATTCAAACCCATGGCCTTCCAATTGCAGGGGCAACCAGACCCCCCCCCCCAAAATAAAAAAGTAATAATAAAGGTCAGCACCACATTCAAAGTAAATCAGTACATGCTATTCTGCACATTTGGTCCAAACAGATAATATGTTTAGATGCTAGAATGTGCTTTTCTTCCTCTCACTAATGGCACTATGAATTTAATTAACAAAGTGTGGGAAATGGTTTGGAAGAGTGACTGTGTCCCTTACAGAGACAGACACGCAATCCCTGGTTGAGTTTGGCATGTCAGGCTGACCTTTCTTATTCCCAGAAATCTTTGGATGGATAGTAGGTCTCCAAGTAGGTCTCCTCCGCTCCAATTCTTGCTCCAATTCATTCTTCAGACCCACTTTCTTAGCAGAGTCATACTGTTTTATTTCAGTTTAGACAAGTGACCTTATTAGGGGACTTTATTAGTAACCATCCAAAATGTGTAACTTATACACGAGTCAATCAAAAGCCATGGGTCCATGAAAAGCATCAAAACCAAGCTCTGCTTAATAAACTGACATTTAAAGAGCATTCTGTTGCCAGCCAATAGATTTATTTTGCATATGAGTCCTAAAATATCTTATGCTGCAGCACTTTCAGAAGTAAAGATTACACTGAATAACCCATTGCTTCATTGAATGATCAGGTACATGCTTTGCTCAAAACCATTCCTTTGAATGGATTTGTATCTCTGCATTTGTCCTAAATAATTTGGACTACATAACTAAACTGTATTGACATTGTTATAATGCAGCTGTGACAATATTTGTCAATGGGAGAAAATGGAGTTGTTCATAATAAATCTTGTGTTTGCATATGTTCTCTATTTATTAAGTTGTTTTTCATGAATTCTGTGTTGCAATGTGCTGTACCTGATTTCTTTTTCTTGGTCTTAAAAGAAAAAGAATGATTGTGCTGAAAATGGAACTATGAAGGCACAGAACTGTGGATCTGTCCTTGGTGAATTCACACAAACTTAGAACATTGTTCTCTGAAGCAGGGGGCCAGAGGCCTCCACAGCTGTTCCTCTTCTGCTTTTAGTGTCAGGCCCACAGCTGCAAACTGCTGGAGAGAAAGAATCTGGGTGGCGCTGGCTCTCCTCCCTGAAAAGCAGCCACATATTCAGCGTTTGGTTCCTCGTCAGGAGAAACCAGCCTGAGAAAAGGATGGGCCTTTTTCTGCATAAATCAAGTGCCAGTCATTTCCATTTTATTTCTTAGAGATGTTGTAAATAGATGGTGGCTCACGCTGGAGATAAAAGGTTCTTTGGACATTTTGCTTAATATTCTCTCAAAATTATGATGATCCACTGTCAGTACTTGGCCAGACCGTTTGTCTCCACATGTAACTGCAATCATAATGAAAGCAATAAATCTAATGTAAGATGTTCATTACGTAAGTAGATAACAGTGCAGTTTGCGCTCTTGTCACTCTGTACTCCAGTATATTGGATTTGAAGTGAAACAAGGAGGCTAAAGTGCACAATGTCAGCTTTAAATCTAAAGAAATTTATACTGATATAATATGAACCATGCAGCAATCACACACATAATCCCATCAACTTCAGGGTGTGTGCTTATGTTGTTGGATACTGGGCTGCTCTTTTCTTGGCCAGCTAATAAAAAAGTCTAGCTCATTCTAGATTCTAGATTTAGAGTTTACTTTTCATTTGTAAATGAGGATGAAAAATAAGAATAAATCAGAAGCACAGCAACAGAACTGGATGTATCAAAATCAAGTGTCTGGTCAAGAAGCAAGAGCATGCAAATCAGCTTAGAAATCCTGTAGAAAACAAACTGAAGTGAAGTAGTGATCATTCAGTCACACATGAACAGCACGAAATTCTTCCTCTGCATTTAACCATTCACCAAGTGAAGCAGCCAGTAACACAGCCCCCCGGAGAGCAGTGGTACAGTACCTTGCTCAGGGTACCTCAGAGGTGCCACTAGAAGTCTTGGGAATCAAACCCACAACTTACTGCTCGCAGGGCGAACGCCTTAACCACTACACTACCATCTTAGAGACTACTAAACCACCAACTTATAGACTACAGTGGCTGCAAAACAAACTAGGATCCCTATCCATAATGTAAGATTGGACTACAGTTTAAGTATAGGGAGTCCTATATATATTTAAGACAAAGCTGGTGATATGTTGACTAATCTGTCCAAAAGTGACAGGAAGAGGAAAGTGTGATGAACAAAAAGAAACTGCTCCAATCCAACCTAACACCTGAGCTCCAAGGATTGTGTTCACCTTACAGCAGATCTTTGACCTGATATGTAATATTAAATTAAGTGCTTCAGGGCCAACAAGTTATGTCTCTTTGTCAGTCAAGTATACACTCATAGAACGTTTTTAGTAATCACTACAACCCTTTTGCTATGATATCTAACAATCACAGAACCATTTTGGTGCTATGTAGGACTGTTTTATTTAATATGTTCTTTCTTTCATCATGGAGAAAAAAACATTTTAGCATGCAACAAACAGCTCAGATTACTTATTAACTTGTCTACATAAAGCCATTTAAAATAGCCATCGTTTAACAGGGTATATTTAGGTTATTCTAGATTAAAAGATATCCCCTAAAATTCATGATTTACATGATTCAGTCAATAGAGCACCACTAAGCACACAGATAAAGTTTTAGTAACTTTTAACTTCATTTTTAGTTATTTTTCTAATAGTAAATACACATGTCAAACCTAGTTTTCTAACAGGAAGCAAAAACATCCATCATTCTCTTGTTCGTTTTATGGCCGCATAAGTAGAATCTGTCATTTCGGATTCTGTAACAGTTGCCAAGAGCTGAATGCATGTGTTAAATGAAATGGGGTTGAATGAATGATGTTTGGCTGATCCATTTAGTCTCTCTCCCACACTCTGACTTCCCCTTTTCTAGTCCAGCTCAGTTTCTTCCAGTGAAAGAAGACCTGCGTGTAATCACACCTGGTTAGAATTATATCCCCCACATAAAACTCTCCAGGGAAGCTCTTAAGGGAATCGCATTGTATTATTCTACTCCCATTCCTGGACCCTCTGCACAGATCGGTTTCATAAAGGCTGAATGGTATCTGAAATGTTTGGCTGGAACCTTACTATCTTCCGGTGGCCGCCAAGTACTTTTTGAGAATCACATGCTCTGTAAAACAAACAAACAAAAGAGTAATTCAAAATGATTGACATGACTGTAGGAGCCTGCTGAGGAACAACCTTGATTTCAATCCAGTTCAAATATTACTCTGCTCACAGGCCTGGAGACATACTGTATCTTTCACATGCACCTGTTTCTGAATTCTACTATCACTACATTTACATCATTTCATTTACAAGACATTTTTTTTTTTATTCGAAGTGACTTTTTGCATCACAGATGCAGGTAAATGTACTGTTGGGTGTCTTGCCCAAGAACTCTTATTAGCATAGTGTGGTGTGTCACCCAGGATAGGAATCGAACCCCACTCTTGTGTTTGGAAGGCAGCATTGTTACCCACTACATTACTCCAACTTGCATCAGTCATCATAGCTAAAAGAGTTCTTTGGAATGAGTCATGAATATTGAAAATCTTTAAAGAAAGACACTTTAGCGTTGAAATGAAGTAGATCGTTGGTTAAAAAAAGAAAAAGCGATGTACACTAAGCCTAGGATTATCTGTAGTTTTAAAGCAAATTACTCATACATTCATTCATTTTCTGTAACCGCTTAATCCTTACTATGGTCACAGGAACCTGGAGCCTATCCTGTCACAAGGTTGGGTGAACAGGAATGTACCTTAACCAGGAGTTTCGCCCATGTAGCATGATGGACGAGCCCAAGCGCGGACAGAAGCGAGAGGGCTGGTTGAATCATGCACTTTAATCTGCAAACGCTCTCACAAGAGTTAAGATTCCCACCGGAACCAGCGTTAACATCCATGCACACAAAGGTAGTGAAGTGAGTACTCATGGAACCCAGGACGAAGACGGCTGAAGGGCGAAGTTGCAGGACTCTGAGCAACATGACTCAACCTATTTCCTGTTTATATACCTTGTGATACGCTAATTTCCGATGACCCGTGCACGTGACTGGTGCATGTGACAATCACGGGGCCGAAGGGTGCGAGGCAGGGACTCACCCTGGGCAGGGCGTCAGCCCACCACTGTTAAAGCAAATTATTGCTTGTGTATTCCTGCCTTTTAAGAGGTAACATTACTCTTAGGGGAAAGAGTGGAAAAATGTTTCATCTTTTGTGGCAGCATAAATTTTAAAATGAAAGGATATATTGACTCTGGGACACCCTCCACTGTCCATGAATAACAATAACTGGAACAATGATTTGTTGCCTTGCCACGTCTTGCAACATCAGACACATTTTAAAATGGCCATTTAATTCAAACCACAAATGAGGGAAATTAATAATAGTTAAAGTATCTGCACAGAAATTAAAATCTTTTCACTGTTCATTAAAATCCTGTCAGTATGTAGTTCAGTACATTGTGATTATATATTGTATGTTTAAAAGTTTCTGCTCATTCAATATTTTTCCTGAAATTAAGGTTATTAGCTGAGAGTTTTTCAACTTTGCTATAGTAACAGCATTCTGCGAAGGCTTTACACTAGAAGTTGGAACATTGCTGTGAGGATCTGATTACATTCAGCCACAAGAGCATTGGTAAACTCTGAAAAATTACTTTTGGATCACAAACACTGCTCCAACTCACCTCTTAGTTTATATATGGAGCTTCATCTCTCCAGAGAATGCAATTCCACTGGTCCACAGTCCAGGGTTGGGGGGCAGGTGGAACACAGGACCAGTGATAAGAAGTTCTTAAGTGATGTAAGCTGAATGTTTAATTTTATGAAAAAAGTATGATTATACTGCATTCTACTTTAATCCTGAAAACATAAGCGTTTCTTAAAACAACTACAGTGTTCAAATCTTACCATAAACTGTTAGATGTCAGTCCTGATGACCCTGAAGCCCTATGCAAAACTGTGTGTGTATGTTGTTGGGGCAGTAACAACACACACACACACACACACAGTTTTGGTAGACTGTTATTTTGTAAAGGGGAGCGTTTATCTCATTTATGGACGAGGGAGTGGTTTTACTTTGTCAATGGGGGATGGTTTTGTTTTGTTGACAGGGATGTTTTTTTCTGTTTTCACAATCAGAAGAATAGTCACTGGTTCTGCATTATGCTTAAATTATAGTTAATTTTAAAAAAATCTCACAACTTTCCACTCTCCCCTAAGATGTAACTAATAAGCAAGAACTGTTTAGAACTACTGCTGGAGTGCTAGCATTGCAATAAACATCAGAATTAGTTGTACGTCACCAAAACTTCTCTTAACCTGCCAAACCGCATCCTGATCAAGGTTGAACAGACTCTTTGATGTGGTTTAGGACACAGTCCTCTAATTCAGGATGGCTTTGTAAATACCAGCCAGGGTGTTGTCTGAGACAGCTGCCTGTAGTTGTGAAGTTTTTGTTGCATTTTTATTGCTCACAGTAAGTCATTCTGTGTCCTAAACCACATTAGTCTATATAACTTTAATGAAGAACTGGATGTGGTTTGGGAGGGTTCATAGAAGTTTTGGTGGTGAGCTTTAAGGAAACAATTTGAACTAATTGAGTAAATTTTGAGTTCTAGTTAGCCTCACAGTTGCAGTTAGAAGCAAATTTTGGGCTCCAGACATGTCTTGGCTGATTGACTCTATTAGGGATAAGTGGCAAATTGTGTAAATTACAAATTTGCCTATATATAATGGCAATATATTCTGTAAAGGTTTCGATCACACTGTAAGAAAAATCTATGGAGAAAAATGTCCTGGAATGGACTGAAAGAAGCTATACCTGAAACATTAAAGTCATGTTGTTTAGCAGCATTTCCATACACCTCTGCATTACACCCATGTTGATACCAGTTAAGGGTATCAGTTTCACTGGCAAGAACACAATAGAGAGTAAGGGAGAGGTACGTAGGTTTTGTTCTCAAGAACACTGTGAGCTGTTGTTGAGCTGCTTTTTTGTTCTCAAGAGTCCTTGGGTAGTGTTAGGATTCAATGTAAATGGATATGCATCTCAGTTTTTTCCTTTCTTTGCTGTTTTAACTCCTTATATGCTGGACTTATTCAGTTATTAACTTGAAGGCTTGTTATTCAGTACCTACCACAAATCTTAAAACTAACATTTAAGGTATATAGTCATGAGAGCTATTAAGGGATGCCAGGACCTGTCAAGGGATCTTTAAATTTAGAAAAATTAAACAATGAATTTGTAAATATGAACAACAAATGTGATTTCAGGAAACATCAGATTTATTAAATGTATAAAATCACTTCGCAAAAGTATAATACCAAGTTAGTAGCACAGTAAAGCAAAACAACTGTGAAGACTTAAGCTTCTTTGGTTTAGATTACTCATTTTACAGATGTAAATATTCTTGCACATTAAGCTCATTTTGCACATCCCCTTCATCTACCTCATACTGTAATTTTTGCACTGTCTTTGTACTCTTTGTACTCTGTACTGGCAAGATGCTCCATATGCTTGTGGAACACCCAAGGTTTTGTGTATAACGCCTGAGTTACTAGACAGTGTTAGTTAAGATCAATCAGTTTGCTTTTTGTAAGTAACTTATTTGACATACTGCTGAGGAGTTTAATTTTTTTTTAATCTGACGTTTTACCCTGTAGTTATTATTTTGCACATAGTAACAGTATTCAAAGTTATGGTGATAACACAACGATAAAACAATGGTTTTGCGGCCAT
The DNA here is from genome assembly GCA_037577275.1 of Bryconaethiops microstoma. NCBI lineage: Eukaryota > Metazoa > Chordata > Actinopteri > Characiformes > Alestidae > Bryconaethiops > Bryconaethiops microstoma. Next base: position 9,836 of record JBBJLS010092346.1, on the reverse strand, counting down.
GCTAGTTTGTCTTGTTACATTTATGAGCGCCAGTGAAATAAACTAATAATATCATCAGTGTTACTGCTAGAGAAACAGCTATTTATAACACAATCATACACTTGCTAAAACAATCAACATTTAAGTTAGTTCTTTTATGTCTTCCATGCTGGACTAAATCATCTTATTGAATGCTGCTGCAACGCATTGGGGATCACCAAACCTAACTGGATCAGCTGATGAGAGTAGTGACGGAACTGATGCTTGATCAGCATCGGGGGACGGCACCAGTTCCAGCTCTCGCACCTCCACCAGCAGCTCTGAGTCCACCCGTTCGCTCCCCATCAATTCATCACACTTCGCTTCTAGAGAGGTATAGGTGTAATCCGTCTGGGTGTCGAAACATCCTTTCCTCAGCTATCAGTTTGGTCCGAAGGGAGTTGGTCACCGTAACCTTGAGTATATTCAGCAGGCTAAGAGGTTAAACCCTAAGAGGTTAAAAAAAATTTACGCTCACGTATCGATCAGGAACCAAGAACGGTAAGGCGGACGCATTATCATGGTGCTGTTCAATCTCAATCGAGCCAGAACTGCTTATCCAAGCAGCTTCTACTGCTGCCCCGATTGTGTGTGGTATAGATTCAGAAATCAAACACAGTTAATCTTGTAACCCTACTCCCATGATGTGCCCTGCAGGAAAAGTGTTAACCGTTAATATTGGTGGCCAAACATCCAGGCAGACATACAATGTGCCGCCCATTCATGTTCTATTTGTAAGGTCACCAAAGTACCTAGAGAGTTGCCTGCCAGGAAATTACTACCCCTGCCAGTTCCTCGGAGACCGTGGTCCCACATAGCCATAGACTTTGTCACAGATTTCCAGGGGTTACACTACCATTTTGGTGGTCGTTGACCAGTTCTCACCACCTGGGGTGTTGCGGAGGCACTGTTTCAGTCTTTGTTCCAGTATCATGACATCCCCTAGGACATTCCTTTCTGACAGGGGGTCCCACTTCATATCGAGGATTTGGGTAGCCTTCTTTAGGAAGTTGGAGTACAGGAACTCATCAGGTTCCTCCAGGCTTGCTGCCATAACCAGCAACATGACTGCGCGGAGTTTCTTGGCTGAGCAGAGTACACCCACAATTCTTTGCACCACTCCGCTACTGGCCTAACACCCATCGAGTGTGTGCTGGGGCATCAACCGCCACTCTGTCCATGGGACTCTGAGCCCACTGACCTTCCTGGAGTGGACAGGTGGTTCAGGAGGGCAGAGCGGGTATGGGAGGCAGCACACACAGCATTTACCCGAGTGGTTCAAGGGACAAGCCGACAGGTGTCGGAGGGAGGCGCCAGATTACCGGACTGGCGAGCAGGTATGGCTAGCCATTCCGATTACAAGTACCAAGTAAGAAAGTAGCACAATGATTCATTGGTCCATTCATGATAGAAAAGGTAGTAAACCCTGTATCTGCACAGCTTAAGTTACCCCCTTATATGTGCATTCACCCAGTGTTTCATGTTTCCCTCCTCAGGTCACTGAATGAAGGGGAGGTGAATCCTGCGCTCCCCGCAGTGGTAGAAGTTGAGGGGGCCCCCGCCTACCAAGTACAGGAGCTGTTTGACTCCCGGAGGAGACAAGGCCAGCTGCAGTATTTGGTAGACTAGGAGGGATATGGCCAGGAGGAGAGGAGCTGGGTCCCAGCTGGGGACATTCTCAGTCAGAAGCTGATTGAGGAGTTCCACTATGCCCGGCCGGAGCGGCCAGCTCCCTGTCTTTGTGGGCACCTCCTAGTCAGCGATCGCGACCCAGGAAGCCAAAGTGACGTACATCAGTGCTTAAGTCTACATCTGTTCTTCATACCTGTGAAGCTAATCTAAAATCAACACCTGCTTTTAACCAAGTTTCTGGCAGCTAAGTTACACACCTTACCAAACCCTGTCAAAAGAAAAAAGTCAGAGGTTAATACACAAGTAAGGAAAAACAGTTAAGGGTAAGTGCCCGAGGATTTTTTAAATATAGAGTAAAAGATGTATACAAGATAAACGAGAGGACTGGTTAATCACCAAGGTGCTTCTTGAAGAGGTGGGTCTTCAGATGATGCTTGAAGACAGTGAGGGACTCTGCAGATCTGATTGCAAGAGGGAGTTCATTCCAACACTGGGGGGCCAAGACTGAAAAGAGTCTTGATGCATGCCTTCCTCTTCTTTTAAGCAACGGAGGTTCAAGAGGAGCAGTGCTTGAAGCTCTGAGAGAACAAGAATTGACATGCTGCTTGATCAGAGCTGATAAGGAAGGAGGTGCAAGTCCATTCTTGGCCTTGAAGGCAAGTGTTAAGGTTTTGAACTTAATGCGAGCGTCCAGAGGGAGCCAATGAAGGTTCTGTAGTAGAGGTGTGGTGTGTGAGAATTTGGGAACATTGAAGACTAACCTTGCATCTGCTTTCTTAATCAGCTGAAGTGGTCTCATTACCTTCAGTGGAAGTCCAGCCAGAAGAGAGTTGCAGTAGTCCAGTTTAGAGATGACCAGAGACTTGCTGAGTAACTGTGTAGCTTCAGTGGTGAGAAAGGGTCATATTTTTTTCCAGATGTTTCATGCATTGAATAACATGAGGGGGATCCAAACATTGCCAGTACGATAAAAAAAAAAAACCTGACCGTCTTCAGTGTCTCTTTTTGAAAGCTGGATTAGAGATATCAAACTGTGTAAAACACAGTAACACTTCGCTGCATCAAAAACTCTGTCTCCCACAGTCCTTTTATGTCTGCAGCATTCAGAACACGACTGCTGTGCTTCTGAACTGTCAGTAGTCAGTCAATGTGCATGTACAAGTCTGAGACAGTATAAAAAAAAACCAGAACATTAGGTTTAGGCAACAATGTTGATGGTCCCTGTCCAGTCTAGGAGTTTGGTGTGTGTGGGTGTGAGACAGAGAGGTAGAGAGGGGACCCTCGCCAACACTCACTCATCCAAGAATCATTTATCGGCAGTTAGCTTATCTAATAACAGACACACATACACGAATACACACTTAGGCACACATGCACACAAGCATACTGCTTAGACTATCTACAAATTAGACCCCCAAAAAACATGACCTTATTAGTGTTACAGGGGGCCAGCTGCCTTTCCAACATAAAAAGATGAGTTAGTTAGAAATAGGGAAAGACCAATTGTTGTCAGAGTTCAAGTGTGAATATAGTGCCGCTAAAAAATAAAAATAGGCAAACATCTGGCAAAACGCAGAAAATTCCATTCATTACAACATTAATGATTTGTACTGCTGACATTCAGTGATGCTTTACACAAAAAGAACTGACTGGCTCAAGCGCCCAGTAGTAACTGTGCTGCTGTAGGGCGGGTGGTCAGCATTTGACATGCAGGCCAGGCTCCACAACTGAAGTGAGCAAAAGGCATGAAGACTACAAAACTGAACTCAGCCATCCAACTAGCACCACAAGCTCACAACTGTGTCGCTCGGCATGCAACTCCAATCAGGGACACGTGCTGTGAGTAAGAATTAATGGCTATTTCTTTCATTACTGCAAACGTTCATAAATTTTAAAGATTACATTTGTCTAACACTCAAAATGAAGTCCTCTATAAACATTAAACTCAATTACACGAACCCACATTAAAGCCTTGACACCGTGGTTCCAGAAAAAACACACGAGGATCATATTCTTCTGATGTTGTAAAGAAGGTATCTGCATGTCCTGGAGAGGGGGTCAACATGCAACAAGAATGACAATTCTCCATCTAGCATGACACCAAGATTTAAGAAGTAACAAAAAGGTGGCAAAGAGCTTGCGAGGGTTGGATACCAATTCTTCAAACTTGGTTCCGTAGAAGGAAAACTTTGCAGGAGTCAAATCAGTGGCAAATTTGGATAAAAGAGCAATAAGCAAAAGCATTTTCCTCCATCTTCTGTTCCTCCAAAGTAGATTAATTGAACTGTGAAGAGATGAGAGGACATTGGTGGCTGATTCAACTGAAAATGAACAGGGAGTTAGTGGAGTTAGGGAAAGATAGGGCGAAAGAATGGAGAGAGAGGACTGATTTCTGTGGGTAGTTGTTGGTATTACACATGGGTGATAAGACAAGGAGGTCTGAAGAGGAAATCTGAAAGATGGTCTGAGACATGTAGATGAGTGGACAATATATTGAATAGTATCAACCAGATCACTTTCTAAGTCAAGCTAAAAATTGATAATTGGTGTCTTGTTCAATGATTGTTGTGATTGATCCTGTTCTGTGCTTTAAGACCCCTGCCAATCCAGTAGCTAGCATGTGGTCACCAACATGCAACCACCATCTCTCAGGCAAGCTTTCTCCCATGCCTCTGGCTTTTGTCTATGTTGCTTGAATACACTGGCTGAGCAGACTGAGGAAGAACTGTGGGCTCAGAGGTTCATCTCACTTAACATGCCAGTGGACTTTTGACTTGGCTTTTTACTCTTTCATGTTTTCTAGTGTTAACCAGTGAGGCTGGAACTACTCCTAATTGGCTCTGCAGTGATCAGAGCCTTACACCCTTGCGGCTCCTGGATAGGAGCAAAGTATCGGGACCGTATCAGTGGGACCGAGGTCCAGACCGGTACTGAGACAGTCCCTTCCTCATGACAGAGCCTACTTGTATTTCTGTGCTACCAAGCCCTTTAATAACTGTTTACGTGCCTTGTGATTAAAGTCTCAAACACCTGCATCTGCGTCCTTTCCAAAGCAGACATGACAAAATGTACCATTTACCTTAGAGCTTCAAAGGACTTAAATCCTCCCTCTCCCCCAGAGGTCATTCATGTCACTGTAAAAGGTAGTACTAGAAAGTTTACTTTTGTGACTAAAATAAAAACCAAAAATTCAGACCACGTGGTCTTCATAGTCTGGGTTACAAGTTACATTGTGTCTGACCAGTTATTAAGAATTACACTGCACACTCCTGCTTAGTCACTACATGGACTACAAAACAAAACAGACCAAGTTGTTCGTATGGACCAATAGAGTGCAACATTAGAAATTGCCCAAAATGACTTTACACTGAAATGAATTGTTTTGCCCTGTATGTAATATTGTAGCAAACAGACCAAATGAATTTTGATACCAGTCTTATTTCAGACAAAACAGTCTAGAATATGTAGGATACACCCAGTTACCCAATGCCAATGTTGATAGCAAGACGGTATCCCAAAACACATTCACATGTGCATTAATGAGACAATGTTCTTAAACTTGATGGCCAAGTGACTTTTGGAAAGGACTTAACAGAACACAGGCATCAGAAGCATACAGTAGTCAAAAAAAAACAAAATTGAGAAACATGGAAAAGACAGAAAAGCAAAAAGTTGTTTAGTTTTCTGGCGTAGAGAGTATTGGGTCCTTAAAGGGGCCAAGGACACCGGAATCCAAAGCGCTCCTTATAATCCAAATAACACTCCCGATTCTTCTGACTATTCACACAGGCAAAGCCCTTTACAGGATCCTTCCTGACAGATGGAAGGAAAGAACAGTTATGTGTATTGGTGAAGACAATGCAGAATATCAGTTGATTCTCCATCACATTCATTTGCACATGAAAGCAAAATAAATGTAATGAGGATCCAACATAAAGTTCTTGTGTGTATATTTATAGAGTTTAGTTGTTTGGAAGCTTTAAATGCAATGAACTTTGGATGCATCCAAAATTATACATATCTGTAGACAATAACAACCAAACAAAACTGCATGCTATGGAATAAGGTGTAAAAGTTAACTTAAATAAACTTAATTGAACTTTACAGAATGTTGGAGATTAGGAGCATATATTCCCCTAAACGCAACTTAAAAGTACTTTTATAGCTTCTTGTGTAAGAATTTCTTGTTCCTAAAATACTCAATTACATTTTGGTGACTGCATTTAGTATTATTCAATCTGAAGAGCGATTCCAAGCTTTTCAAAAGCAGAGTACATCAGGTGCACACTTTTTTTTTTTTTTTTTTGGGGGGGGGGGCCAGAAAACCTGACCACTGAATTACTTGTCCAATGCTTGCAGCAGGTACACCAGAGAGAGTTACAGCCTCAATGGTTATAGGTTTTGGGCAGATCTTTCCCGGATAGGCTGCTCTCAGGCACGCAGGGTTTCTTGATCTCCCATCCCAGAGGGGGTTGTCCCAGTCAAACCACTCAGTGTAGCATAGTAAAGGAGGGAGAAAGCAGCAAGGACAAGATATCAGATTTCCTTTGCATGTAGGCTTCAAGTAAAAGAACAAATTGATCTTAATACAAGGTGCCAACACAACTGCACAAAAAGTTAAAGCCATCACAGCTGCAAATTGCATTTCTGTTCATAAGAGGGTATAGCCGAGTTTAGACCAGCTGAAAAGTTCAAGCCAGACTTGCACTGGAAGAGATTAGTATCAGGGGTGTTGATAGGCCTGGCCTAAAGTCCTGGATGTTTTATGAATGACCCCAGAGCACCAATGATTAAAATGTGGACACGTGTTGACAAATCAAACTGTAGCCCCAAACACTCCAAGATCCTAACACTGCTAAAGGGTATGTTTACACAAAAGCAGTCTGATCATCCAACCTTCATTAAAAGACAAGTCAGCCTTTGCCACCTGTCCACATGCTGTAAAAAAACAAAACAAAAAAAAAGGCTGCAAATTGAATCTTACTCTTTAGCCGTCCACCAATATCCAAAGCTTCTGCAAATTAGAAAATAAGACAAGGTTTTAAGACCGGGTACTTTAATACCAAGTGATTTTACTTAGTAATCAAGTCACTTACCAGCACAAAACCCAATCAAGGCCATGTAAGTGATCTGGGAACATTACAGGGCATTTAAATGAACATTACAGGGCATTTAAATGAATATACAAGACACTGATCAGAATCAATAAGTCTAACTCAGAAAGTGAGACATACCAACACCTTCATACCGCCTGTAGCTTCAGGTCTGCAGCTGCTGGCGCAAACAATTAACGCAAGACTGAAAAACAGGAACCTGTGCTTGAATCAATGTTTTAATGAGAGGGTAACTGTGCCAACCAGTGTCCCCAGTCCAGTGAGAGGTTTTTGCTCTGGACAGCATGACATGCTGTGAGGCATCTCTTATAAATACGTGAATTATCTCCCCAAGACCAGGTGAGAATGATCTGATTGCAACAAAGCTAACCCCACCAGGGACAAAGGGAGCCAACAAAGCAACAAACAAGAAAGCACACAACAAAGCAGCAAGCTAGAAGAAATTAAATCAAAGTGGACAGCAGTACAACAGTGAAGCATACAAGAGTCAAGCAACAGACGACACTCAAGCTAACTTACCAGATGAAAAAGCCACAGCCAAACATACACCACAAGCACAGACTGGGTTGATTTTTAAATGAAGGGTATTTTGATAGTCCACACACACGCACAAACTTCTTGGCTCGTAAGTATTTAAATAAAAATAATGCCACAGTGGTAGCTAATAAAGGGGCCGTATTAGTGAAATAGTTGATTATTGGAATAAAAAACTCGTTTTTATTGGACTTGATTTAGTCATTTATATTGTGTAAAATCATTTTTGGATTTCATAACATTCTGAGCTTTTGGGTCACTAAAGCTCGAGTTGTGGAAAACAGCTGGGCACAAAGTATTGCACAATCGCAAGGACACAGTGTCTCAAACACTTCTACATGCATTATCTGTTCTTGGATGCAGAATGTTCTTCCCAAGAAACAACTTTCTCTGTTAGTCCAGGTTTACATATATTAAATAAGCAATATTTAATCCTCTCTCGCAAGCACATAAATATGTGGAATTTCCATCAATCACCTGCTGCTTTGTTGTGCAATTTCTCATTGGGGTTAAATCATTATGTGTGTCATTATGTGCAGTATTTTATGCTACTTATGTGCAGTAGTCTTAGCATGTGCTATATCATGCAAATTTCTTATTCGGGTGCTGAATCATTATCATCATGTGCAATATCTAATGTGAAATAATAATCTTACCCTTTGCAGTCTCATGCAGTTTTTTTGCATGAGTGCTAAATCATTTCATTATGTGCAATTTCATCTTCGTATTATGTATAGTAGTCTTACCATGTGCGTATCACTACTTATGCCAATACTACTTATCTTTATGACGCTCAGTAACGTACTCCTAACCACCATTTGTATAACTGAGAGTTACTAATCTATGGAATTTATACCCCAGCATTTGTGGTTATTGCATAGTGCATAGAGGTTTTTTTGGCAGATTTTTTAAATTGGATTCATTTAGACTTTGTATTTATATTGTTCCTGTCTCTGTGTGTCCGTGCAGTCATAACATAAGCAGTTTTCTAAAGGATCAATAAAGTTTTCTGACCAGTCGGGCTCCCACACATAGCGAAGCTTCAGGACTCCTTGCATCTCCAGTCAGCTAGGCAGGCACTCCCACGTACCCTGCGCTGGCTTCCCGGTCTGCATTCCAAGCCTGTCTGAGAGAGAGACTCACTTTCTTGCTCCCCTGAGCCTTTTCAGTTTATATTGTCTTTTTTTGTTACAGCATTTAACAGATGCTCTTATCCAGAGCGACGTACATCAGTGGCTAAGTAGTCCACATCTACGTTTCTTCCAATTTAGTTTCTGGATTAAAGTTTTGTGTTCTGACCTCTCCTGCACTTGTGTCCTCCTTCCCATAGCAGAGGCCATGACATTATGCAAGTTTGTGTATATATAACCTATATCGGTATGTGTCATGGAAAATTGGAGCAAGACCCTAAGGCAAGACCCACAGTCGGGGAAATGCAGCTTGCTGTTTTATTGAAGAATGAAGCAGCCTCGTGGTCCGGCGGAGGGTCCTCTCCCCAGCTGGATTGAGCTGGGTATTTTAGAGGCATAAGAAAACATTGATCCTTCCCACCTCATAGCATTCTACCTATGAGTTTCAGTTACATCACTTCATGTCTCAACCCTTTCCACATTTCTACCAATAGGTAAAAGATCAGTTATCACTAATTAATATTCAGCCCATCATGTCATAAATGGTCATGTGCTTGTTTTTTAGAAACCATGTTTTGTGCATACATATGCCTTATGGACAATGTATGTCCCTGTCGGTTCAACATATACCTTGACCCCTTTAACATGAAGTAGCTTCGAAAACTAATTTTTTACAGATCCATGACACTATGACTGTGACTATGGCACCACTAAGGCGCAAGTGTTACTCAGGCTAATGAGCTAAAATACGTTTCTGGGTTTTTCCCTACCTGGATAGGTTGTAAAAGTGTAACTCTCAAGGAAGCACCCAATGATACCACTTTACTTAAGTTTGCTCAAGTGCAGATGTTTTTGCTTTAGGTTTGGGGCCTTCTTTGGAGGGGCACTCTTTGGGGACAAATCACATTCTTTGGGGGTTTCCAACCCAGCTCAAAGGACCTAGGTTTCATGCCATTCAAGCATACAAAGGGCTGAGGGAGACTGAGAATTCTGTAGTGTTTTACTATATAAATGTTGCATTATCTTTAATGGTGTGTATTCCTACCATATTCATCAGTATTTCTACCATTTAAATCTCCTTCATATGTATATATGTACATAGTGAAAATATATATGTATGAACACTCTGGATATATATACAGGTACACAGTGGAGCATCCTCATCTGTTTGGTAGCAGCAGGCACTGACAAAACAGTAATAATGTAACATGACAAATTTCACATTGCTCACAGTAAAATTTTAACCCTAAAAATTGCACATGTTGCAACAGAAAGTAAACCCTAAAAATTGCACACAAGACAAACTTCCATTTATCAGTCCATTGTATTTGAATGTGTGTATCTGTGTGTGTGTGTGTGTGTGTGTGTGTGTGTGTGTGTGTGTGTGTGTGTGTGTGTGTGTGTGTGT
>JBBJLS010092316.1:0-21916 GCA_037577275.1 Bryconaethiops microstoma | reverse complement strand
GTGTGTGTGTGTGTGTGTGTGTGTGTGTGTGTGTATGTGTGTGTATGTGTGTGTGTGTGTGTGTGTGTGTGTGTGTGATGATTTTACAGTCTGTGGCAGGCCAAAAAACAAACCCAATGGGAAATGATCCTGCTTGAACCTACTCATAAACAGCAGTGAAAGAAGAACCTCGCACACTCCGTCCAATGCAATAATGCGGCCCAGGAATGCTTCGGTATAAAAACAATGCGATTTTCGACTGGAAAATAATTAAGTCATGCTTTTGTGTGTGTGTGTGTGTGTGCGTAGGCTTCATACGTCCCCCTTAGAAATAATTTAAGGCCTTATTTGTGTGCATCATTTGGGAGGCTCCGGCTTCCACACAGCCGTAATTGGAGCGATTAAATTCATTAACGTGAATTACTAGTCACGGAATGTCCTCCTAATGAAGAAACAGCTCCGCTTGCACGTAACCAGCCATCAAGAGAATGTGCAATTAAAGCAGAACTCACCGGACGAGGGTGGCCTAGATTTGCACGAGTGCGGCGTTCGTTTCCTGCTGTTAGCCCCCATTTCCTTGTTCAAGGCCCGGAAGCGAGGAAGAAGACATCAAACGGACGATAACCATTTTAGCTCTGTGCCTGTAAGGCCGTGCGCATTGCCAGGTCTGTCAGAGCGCTGCAAGGAAAAGCAAAAGCAGAAGCAAAGGCAGTTCCAGTAAAAACTCCATAGACGAGAACATCAGGTGGGAAAATCCAACGCTAACGCTGCATATGTAGATATACATCTCGCAATTTTTGTCGTAATAATGCTGCCACAGACAAAAATGGCCAGTCGTCTTGATGAGACATGCTAACGGGGTTTATTTTGCAACTGATGACAGTGAAGTACAGACAGTGTCAACTTTAGATCTTAAACTTTGTACTTTATTCAAAAAAGTCAATGATACAGAGAAAGGAAAGGCTTGCTTATCACTATTCCATACATTCTAGCACTATATAACACTATTATAGGGAACAAGGTCCCTACATCACTATTCCCCACATTGGGGCACTACATAGACCACTATTAAAGTGAAATGAAATGATCCAAATACAACACTATTACAGTGAACAGAAATGGTCCCTAATCACTATTCCCTACATTCTACAACTATACAGAACACTAAAATAGAAAATTTAAAGGCTTAATTACTATTCTCTATGTTGGATCATTTAATAGAACACATTTTTATAGGGAAAAAAACAAATCACTAGTTTTAAACTTTTTTTTAACTCACTTTTAACTTTGGAACACTATTAAGAGACAATTTTATAAAAAAAATAGGAATTGTCCCTAATCTACATTAGGCTACGACATTTTATATGGGCTACACCACTTTTATAATGAACAGAAATGGACCCTAATCCCTTTACCTCACTTTGGAGCACTATAACACTTTTATAAGGAACAGGAATGGTCTATAAGCATTATTCTCTTCATCAGAACATCATAAAGAAGCGTCTCCTAATCACTGGGGAACTGTACAGACCACTATGGTGAACAAAAATTGCTTCTAATCTCTATTCCCTATGTTGAGCTATATATAGAAGTCAATTTTATGGACTGGAATGGTCCTTTAATCACTTTTCCCTACACTAGGAAACTATACAGACCAGTATTATAATGAACAGAAAGGACAGAAATGGTCCTCTGATCACTATTCCCCATATTGGAACTCTGTTTAGGCCCCATTATAGGGAACAGTCAGGTGGGGTAATTAAGCTGGGGTAGTGGTGGCCTAGTGGGTAGGATTTTCACCTCTGGACCAAGAGGTCATGGATTTGAATCCTACCTTCAGCATACCACCACTGGGTTCCTGTGCAAGACCCTTGTCCCCTGTAGTTAGAGAATGGAAGTCACTTCGGATAAAAGCATCTGCTAAATGCTGTAAATGCAAATGTAAGATGCTCCAGCCATGTGCAATCTCTTAATCAAACCTGTTTGCCATTGGGGCTCTGGCTGTCTCAAACAAGCAGTGCTTGGATGTGTTCCTGGTGGCTTGAGGGCTTGAGAGTTTGACCTCTGGTGACATGGGCCCCTGGACCCAATCTGTTGTTTTGGTTACCAATAAGGATTACAGGATTTTCTTACATGTACAGAAAGGCTTTGTTCAGTACTCATTCATCACTTGCTGCTTGGTTATCTCATAGTAGTATAAATGTCAAGGCAGAGGAGAAAAAAAAAATCACACCTATGATTTTTATCAGTCTGAGGACACAGTATGAATTTAAGCAATATAATTAGTCCTTATTTCTTCTGTAAAATACTGATTTTGCTTTTTTCTTTGGTGCCATACTGTCAGTGGATATGGTTAGTGGTTCATTCAGAAACTAGAAGTAAAACATTTTTGGAGTAGATCCATAAAAGAATGATGGAAAACTCTGGAGAAGATTGAAAAAAGATTGACAGCTAAATCTGGAGAAGACTGAGATCCATAACAGATATACTGGCAACTTTGGAGAAGATACAGAGAGGATAGAAAACTCTGGAGAATATCCATAAAAATAAACAGCAGAAGATCCATAAATGTTAGAAAACTCTGGAGAAGAAAGAGGAATTTTCCTCCCGCCGCAGTCGGTGCTGAGATGCCTTTGTGGATTGTTCAAACCAAAGTGAACCCTGGGATGCAGCCACCATAGAGTTAGCATGTCAAGAACCTTGTATCTACACCTGAATGCTAAGAAGATTCTTATTTTTAGCTCTGTTCCCCTATGTGTCTCCAGCTCATGGTTGCTGTTGGATGATTAACAGCACGCAGTATAAGGCATGAAGAACCACTGTTTTTGACAGGTTAGACTTTATTTTTAACATGAATCTGTAGCTCTGCATACGTGACTGCTCTCTGTGCTCCGACACCTGATTCAATCTGATAAGCTACTGACGAGTAGAACCAGGTGCATTTGCGCAGGCAAGAAATCTGCAGAAAAAGAAATGTGTTGTGGTCCTCCAGGACCACACTTGGAGATTACTGATAACCCTTTTATGTGGTCTGGCCATGTTACAGCCCTTGGAGATAAGCCCTTGTGATGATTAAACCCAAGCGGAGCGAAGGCCATCTGCTTTTTCAGCTCTCATAGTTGTTGCTTTGAAGACATCAAGGTTCCTCTTGATAGCAATGTGTAGTAGAGTTTGGTTAATGGACGCTTTCAGGCAGGTGTGTTTTAATACTACTGTCTCTGGTCTTACATGTTTTTAAATAGGATGTTAAAAGAGAATTACATAGAGTTCTCCAAATTTTTGTATAACTAAATGGTCAGGATGTGTGCAGTCATTAAGAGTGGTTCGGTGTGAAATGCTGGAACCAGACATCCAAATTGCTTAATACCTTTTAACTTCCTTACTTGGGAGCTCAGACCCATGTTGTTCAGCTTGGGAGTCCAGATTCCTGAGGATTGAAGAATGCAATCATTCAGTCTACACTTGGTATGTCAGCATTCTTGCTGACATTACAATTCAAGGGTCTTCACTCAAAGCTTAAGATCTTGTATTTTCAGCTTTATTCTAAATAGAAATCATATTTATAGCAAAGTAAGGTTGCATTTTATGGCTGGACAACAAGTATATTGAATGGCTCACTATCACACAGTGATTATAAAGCCACATTTAAGTTATTTGAAGCTTCTGCACAGTTTATTCTTGTAACTGGGGGCAGCTGGTATAAATGGCCAAGTAGCTCTCCATTTCTCTTAAAAAACAAAAAGGCATAAAAATAAGGTTTAACCTTCAGCATTTACATAATTTCACTGTGTTTGTGGTTGATAACTTATCAAGATTTTATGTTGGACTCCCGTGGACCTACAACAAACAGCATCACGTACATGCCATGAGATACATCAGAACTGGTTAAGATTGGGTTGATTTATATCTAGCCCAAGCTGCAGATTGAGCCTGTGATTCTATATCTGTGATTCTATGTCAAATGTGCTGTGACATATAATATGTAGTTAAAATGTTCACCACATTCTTTCTCTATTTAAGTTCATTCAAGCAGCTCTGACTGGAGGCTAGAAGCCAAACATATTGCATGTGTGCACAAATATGACATTTTTTTCTTATTTTCACTGAGAGCTGCATGCAGCAAGATTGCATTGCAGTGTTTAATGCAGAAATGTTTCCATTTACTTTATTAGAAGTCAGTATTTATGCTAGCTGTATTAGCTACCTCAGTGATAACACTAACAGTTTAAAATTCAAACCCACAACCTTCTGATTGCAGGGGTAACACCCTAACCACTAGGCCAACAGCTGCCCAACAGACACTTGCAAAAAACATTGTTATTGACAGGTTAGCCCCCTCATCCAACAGCACATCCAACCATAACTACTTATAAAATCTTACCATTCTTTCAGCTTCACTCTGCCTTAGTGACCAAAGCAAATTGCATATTGTTCCTAAACATCTCAGGGACATTTAAGGGAACACAAAATAAAGATTTAAACAATGAGCATTGTTGCCAAAGACTGTAATGGTTATTCCAGCCATGATCTCAAAATCTTCTGCACAAGTCAAGGATAGGACCTTTTATGTATTTGTGTGATAATTTGCCAAGTGCAACAAATGCTATTGCTTTGTAACATGCCAGCGCGGCTTTGCTAATCGCTTCCACTTTCAGGGCAAACCAAGAAGCATCAAAAATGTGCACTGAATGTTCCGAATTGCAACACATTCATGGTCTTTTCATACGTCTTTCATTAAGGTTTCAAGTATGTAATTAAAGTAATAAAGAATATAATTTCTTTTCTAAACCTCATTGAAAAGCCTTGGTGTATAAGGTCTCATTTGCGTCAGGCACCATGGCCTTGGCGCACATAGACAATCCCCCCAAGCCTGCAGCCCCGATTCAAACATGCAGGTGGAAGTGGCAATACTATTCACTGCTGACAGCTCTTTTATCCACCTAAATCTACTTCAAATTGCTCTGAAAAGTGACACAAACGATTTCTGTTAATGGAAATCGTCCTACTTCTGCTCTCTCTGTCTCTCTCTCTTTCTTTCTCTCTCTCTCTTCCTCTCTCTTTCTGTCTCTCCTCCCCTTTCTCTATCTACCTATCTATCTATCTATCTATCTATCTATCTATCTATTTACCTAGTTAAAGATCTCTGATTCGCTCTTTATTTTCTTTCTATCTGTCTCTATCTGTCTATACATTTTGTTCATCTTGTCTCTCCTCTCTTTCTCTATCTATCTATCTATCTATCTATCTATCTATCTATCTATCTATCTATCTATCTATCCTCTCATTAATAATAATTTTTTTCAACAAAAATCTTTGATTGTGAAGTTCATGTTGCATTTTTTGGTTACGAGGTCTCTGTACTTCTTTCTTAAGGCTTTAACATGAGCAATGCAGTGTGAATAAACACAAGAATGTAAAATATTAGAAAACTATTTCTTTCACATCACCAAACACAATAATGCACACTTATTGTTTGCAGAAGGTAAAATGCAGGGAACAAAATCAAAAACACACACATATACTTCCAAAGATGTCCAAACACTGGCATTTACTGTAAACTGAACAAAAATGAGAAGCTGCTTAACATTTCAGAACATGTTATCTTACAGTCATAACCTACACTTCTTCTATCTGTATGGAATTTTCCATATGTATATATACACACACATGTGTACCCAAACTTTACTGTAATGCATGGAACTTCCAGCAAGTTTTGATTTTCCAGTGTAACTCAGTCCAGCAACTGTGTTGTCACTCAATTCTCTCCTCGTAGTTTATGGCCAGTCGTCTTCCCAAAACCACATCCATGGAGTCGAACCAGCAGAAAGGTTTTCTGCCAGGGATGCTTTGTGATCTTTTCTTTTTTATAGGGTTGTTTGAGGTATTTTTTCCTCTGGTTTCTTTAGCTGTATGATGAAAACCTAACCCTTCTAACTTGTTAGTGATGTCCTGGTTCACCCTCTCACAGTGTTAAAAACTTCCACTGAAATTTCTCTTCAGCCCAAACAGACAGTAGTGTTTATGCTTTGTCAACTTCCTCTTTGTTAGTTTGTATTTTAATTGTTGTTTTATGCACAGGCAGTAAAAAAAAAAAAGTTTTAACCAATCAGAAAGCAGCTCTCTCTTTTTCTCACTCTGTCTCTCTTTTTCTCTCCCTCTCTCCAAAGGTTGCTTTTGTTTCATGCCTCTGCTTGTTTTTGGCCCCCTCCCACTTCTTATTCTCCCTTTCTTTTAACTCGATTAAGAAGCTTGACATTCATTTCACGGCGTACAAAGTCTGTTTACCCTCTCGGGGCAGAAACATCTGTTATTCTTTCCATAAAGCTTTTGGTGCAATCATCAAGACCCTCACTAGGATAATACAGTCTTTCAGTGCTTGCGTTTCTCAAATCAATAGCGAGTCCTTGAGTGCTAATACTCATTGGCTCTGCGGCCACTACAGCGGCTCTGCTCTGGGCCGAAGAGTTCACCTCAGGGATCACACTCCATCTCTGCAGAGTGTTATTGTGCGAACAGAACCTCAAGCTATCAGCTCTTCATTTGTTTATTTATATAAATATATCAATTATAAATGTGGAGTGCTCTCAAGAACTGTTGGTACCCTCGGCAAAGACAAGCCAGAAAACTCAGTGAAAGGAGGCCTTTTGTTGTTTGTCAAATTGATCTGGTGTAGGAGAGGAGCCAAACCTTCACGGCAAGACAAAATTATTCAAAGAAAAATATTAATATTAAAACACAAACATTTATTTAAGCGCACAACAATGACTGGCACTCCTGCATTCAGTTACTACTGTTCAAAAGTTTGTCATTTTAATAATTATTTTATTCTAATAATACTTTTCTAATAATAGTATTTAATTACAATAATTACTCTATACTAGAGGGTATTTCTTTTTTGTTTTACTTATTTCTTTATTGGGAAAGGTGTCTTAAATGTTTATTTTAATAGAATTTCAATGGGAATGTAAAATTTACTAAAATGTCATTCTAGATGTTATTTTTATTTTAAAATATTATTAAAACCTCTTTCTGGATAATGATTTGGTATGACCAGCATTCTGGAATAGAACATTTATTAGAATTTCATTCTTTTAATTTTAGAATGTTAATTTAAACAACAAATTTTTCTGAATATTCCTTTTATTGGGGAAAGATAAGGTTGCTGAAAAACATGCAAATGTAAATGTGTGTGTGTGTGTGTGTGTGTGTGTGTGTGTGTGTGTGTGTGTGTGTGTGTGCGCGCATGTGTATGTGCATGTGTGTGTGTGTGTGTGTGTGTGTGTGTGTGTGTGTGTGTGTGTGTGTGCGCGTGCACACATGTATGCATATATTTATAAATATTGGAATCAGAATAAGAAAATGTGTCTCTATGGGGAGAGAAAATAAGAAAAGTGTGTATGTATGAAGGAGAGAAATGCATTGTATGTTCAATTTGTGCAAAAACACATGTAAAGGGAATAAATAAATCTGAGATTAATTCCTCCATAGAAAAACCTCCATACGTTTTCTCCATCTACGGTGTTTTGTTTGCCAAAGGTGTTAATAAATCTGGTAGACACTGTATGCAATAGACACATACTAATACTGCAGCCATCTTTGAAAGATTAATTCATACTTTTGAGCGTGAAGGCTATTCTGTAGTCTCCAAAGACCCACTTAAGCCGTCTCACAGGTAAGAAGTTTGGGTGTACTGTCAGGGGATATTTATATTGGAATTCCCTTTAGAACTCTGCTTAATATGCGCAATGCATATATAGGCTGACACATCCTCCTTCAACGAAACATACATTATAATGCACACCATCCTGAGCAGGAACTTTGGCAGGGAATGTAAATCATCGATGTTACAACAAATCTCTGAAATGGTAACTTTATATCAGAAGCAAAACAGTGAAGAGGTTTAGTATTAAAAGTCCTATTTCATTGCTTTATTTTGAAAAAAGAGTAGATTCAGTCAAGCAAGCTGTCCCATTGATTAGGAGTTCTTTCTAGGGCTTTAATAGGGTCTAAAATATTGGTCCAACCCCAAATATAGCCCAAGAATTTTCTCTCCGAGTCTGATCTGACCCAATTTTGTGCCCATACTGACCCTAGTCCAAAAGGATGCATTCAAACCATGTCTCAACAACAAGTTTTGAACCGACCTAAAATTTTGTCAGAAACTGAACTGAACCCGTTCATCATATATCTTCACTGCTCTGCTGTACTGTACTGATAGAATATAGCAAAATGCCAACTATCACCTGATCAACCCTAAAACTCTATTTCTTTAAATTAAGTATGCTATATTTCTCCCATTAGTCCAAACACAAATACACCCCTGGAATTTTCTCTCAAGGTCCAACCTGAACAGAGACATGCCATCACGTTTTCCAAACTGACCCTAGTCTAACAAACCATAAGTTTTGAACCAACCCAGACCACCAAAAACAGACACTAGCATGGAATGGTTGTCATACTCATGGAGATGCTGATTTAAAAATAAATTACTTTTTTCCAGAGCTGTATATATTAGCAAAATGCTAACCATTACCTGATCAACCTCAAGACTCTACTTCTTCAAAAAAAATATTATATTTCACAGAAAAAAAGTCTGAAAAAAATGAAATACAAACATCCTTTTGTCTGCAGTAAACTGTCCTTGCTGTTTATTTCCTCGTTTCTTGCAAACGGGGACCTTGTGGACCCGGGAACATGAGTGTGAGACTCTAGGGCACAGATTAAAAACTGTTTCTAGGTGATGAAAGACAGGAGCAAGAAAACAGAAAGAGGAAAGTGAAAACAGTGGGATAAAATCTATTAAAAGCGGGAACGTCTGACACATAGTTTGAAAATTACATCTGAACTCAAAGTAAAGAGTAGGGTCCTGCCAGGTTACACAGCCTTAAATGTTAAACTAACTACCAATATGATTGGGACCTGAGAGGAATCAGCAATTCACATTTTGATTTACAATGGTGTGGGAATAAATTTGTGGGAAAGAAAGCATCACTTTTTGGAAATTCTTGATACATCATTAACTGTGAGTAAGCTGTAGCATAAGCAGATGTTTGAAATGGAGAACAACAGCTCTTCACTTAAAGAGTAACTGTAAAACTGTAACATTAACATGTATGTTAGTCTCTGTTAATAGCTTCAAATAAAACAAATGGCGTGTCTTTCACTACCCCTGGCTTTGTGCTAATGTACCATTTGAAATCCGAGCTTGCAGAGGTGCATCCCATATGTGTTTTCTTTTTCACATTTTTTGATCATGTTATGACATTTGTGACCTGTCACAGTTTACCACTAAATGAATGGAGAAACATTCTTAAATATACTATGATTAAATACATTTTCACTGTTTTATCATAAAAGGTTTATCATAAAAGGCATCAGGAATCTTTAGGGGTTTAATCATTTACATTTATGGCATTTAGCAGATGCTTTTATCCAAAGCGACTTTTATTCCCTAACTACTGGGAGCAGTCTCCCTGGAGCAACTTGGGGTTAAGGGTCTTGTTCAGGGATCCAGTGGTGGTCCAGAGGTAAGTATCCTACCCATTTGTGTGTATTTGTGAAATTCCATCAGTAGCTCCTGATTTACTTTAATAAAAGGACTGATTGAGTGAAACCAGGTTTCTGATGGGAACTACAAGTAATACTGAGCTTCCACAAGGAACACACTAATATACTGAATATAAAATCACTATTTACTGTAGCATGCTATTAATATTTATTCTTTTTGCTGTATTTAGGATATTTAGTAATATTAATGTGCAAAAGACAACTCACTGCTCACCTAAACCATTTTTAAATATTATTTTTGCTGGTGCCTAAAACTTTTGCCCAGTACGTAGCAGCTCATGGTAGTTAATATTTTGTACTTAGTATTTATTGTATTGTAGTGTTACTCTTTCTAATGGTTGTAGTCTGTGGGAAAGCATACAAGGAAGAATGTCATTGTACTTTTTACCCTGTAATTTGTTCATATGACAAAAACATATTGAATCTTGAACCTGATGTCTCACTGAGGATGTATTCGCCTTTTGTGAGGTTGTAGCATTGCTGTCTGTGGACTTGACTTACTCAGTGACCTCTTTGTAAAAGAGCAGAAGGGGCTGCTGCATGGAAAGAGAGAGAGGCTATAGAAATATATTCACTTCAAGAGGCTTTTGAAGGCAGATAAGGAATCTCCAGTCAATACAGCTTCAAGGCAACACACCCCAGTGTCTATGAACAAAACCTTTGTCAGACGGGAAGTCATTTTTTCTTTTTTTTCGGAGGGGGTGGGGGGTGGATTTTAAAATTATTTATCCTTGTTGACTCAAGACAAAGGATTATTATATATTACGCTCTTAAAAGTTTTGAACTGATTATTTGCTTGGATGCACAGTTCTGGAGGAAACCTTTGGAGCCTTTACATTAGATGTACTATTAAGAGATTAATTTACATCATGTTTACATGATTCTCTAAAGAAACATCAATTGATAGTTTCTTTAGGTTAACAAAAGTGGTTCTAGCATTACTGGCACCTACACTATATTGCCAAATGTATCCTCCTCATTACTGGGTAAAGGTGTTTCAGCCTAACTAATTGCTAACGGGAGTATAAAATCAAGCGTCCTTTTAGACAAGCAGAGCTTGAAGAGCTCAGTGACTTTAAACATGCAATAGAATGCTATTTTTGCCACAAGTCAGTGAAATTTCTGCCCTGCTAGATTTGGTCAACTGTAAGAGCTATTTTTGTGAGTTGAACTGTAACAATAGCCCAGCCACAAGGCAGTAGACCATGTAAGCCCACAGAACTGGGCTGCCAAAAGCTGAAGCATAAAAATGGCCTCTTCTCTGTTGCATCACTCGCTATAGTTCCAAACTACCTCTAAAAGCAACATCAGCTAAAGAACTATGCAAAGGGAGATTCACGAAATGGGTTTTGGTGGCTGAACAGCTGCACACAAGCCTAAGATCACTGGGCAATGCAAGACTTTAAATGGAGTGGGGGTAAAACCAAAGATCACTATGCCACCAGACTCAGGAACAGTGGAACATTTCTTCTAGAGTAATAAATCAAGCTTCATTTTATGTCTGATAGGCAAATTTGGCTTTGGAAAATGCCAGGAGAGGTCTACCTACAGGAGTGCCAGAACTAAAGTTTGGTGGAGGAGCTGGGCCTGTTTTTCAGGGTTTGGGGCCCTTAGTTCCACTGAATGCTACTAATGCTACAACATACAACAAAATATAACCCATAGAGTGTATTAGAATAATGTGATTTTAACAAATAAAAACTTAAGTGGTCTAAAACAGGTGTTTGCTCTCCAACCTGCTCACCTTTTGCAGCTCTATCGCCTGGCACCAAATGCTTCCAACTTAGAAGCAACTGTTTTTGGAAGGCCCTTTCCTCTTTCAGCATGTGCCCTATGCACAAAGTCCATAAAGATATAAAGACATGGTTTGATAAGTTTGAAACTCAGGTGGTCTGCTCAGTAGCCTGACCTCAGTCAGAAAATCTTTGGGATGCATTGGAATAATTATTGTGAGCCAGGTCTTCTCATTTGTTCCAAACCTCTTAAATGCTCTGTTGACTAAATGCGCATAAATTGCACATTCCAAAATCTTTTTGAAAATCTTTCCAAAAGAATAGATGCTGTTATAGCCTAAAGAGGGAGGTAAATTTCATATTAATCTCCATGGTTTCGACAGGCTATGTCCAACATAATCATAAAAGTGTGATGGTCAGGTGTCCACATAGTTTTGGCCACAAAATGTTTCTAAGATCGTATGTGTTGCCTGTATTTATAGGCCATGCGTATTTAATAAATCCTAACCAGACAGAGCCATAAAATCAAAAAGTCCATTAAGAAAATTGCTTGCTTATTTACTCATAAAAATTTGTTTTACCATAATTAGTGAGTTGTCTGGCTGCGCAGTCGCACGTGACATGAAAAATGAACAAATGTAAACAATGAAACAGGACGTTCAAGAGGACCAAACGTCTTTATTTCTGACATTTTGTTACAATCCAGATACTGTTTTCATCCTGCATTACAGGGCTTTTTCTTTTTCTTATCCTTCTCTTGCAAGGATCAGACTGAATGGAAAAAGGCTGCCATCATAAAGTGAGGGAGACAGCATGGGCAGGCAGCCAAAGGACCAAAAACATTTCAGTAGGATTGGGAGGAGGGTATAGTCGCACAAATGTTGTCTTTCATCCTCCCTCCAAAAAAAGATTCTTTACAAAAGCCTTTGGAGGAAATTGCTAGCAGAAAGGTGCAAAAAGCATTTGTTCTGAATGCAAAACGGGCCTGACTTATCAACCAATATGGAGTAATCTTACAGGGCCCATACCCTACATGTTTCTTGTATTTGATTATTTTCCCACTGATAACATCTGTGTGGATTTATGACCCAAAAATAAATAATTTTTGTCTGATATCCCATACGTTATGTCTAGGGTATGATTGGGTTGTTTAGGTGGGGTGAAGACCACAAAAGGCCAGTTGTGAAAATAACACAATCGACAAGGGATTACTATTTACAATACTTTATCGAGGCTATACTACAAGTATGTACAAAGTGAAATATAAAACAAAGTGACTTATATACATATATATTATATACAAAACACAAAACAGATGCTAGGTGGGACCGGAGACAACACCAAAGGAAAGAACACAACAAAACAATCCCTAAGCCTGCCTATCAATGCCCTTCTAACTAATCCCAAACCTACAAGGGTAGTGTCTGCCTCTAACTAATGTGTCTAACAGAAAACCTCCTACGTGATGCAAACTGTGTCAGTGTTAAGCTAAGCTAACCCCACCTAGTCCAAACACAAAATACAAGGATACAAAACTACTAACACCATGCAGAACCTAATCACGTAAAATACACCAACCATACACACAAAACAGGCAACAAACAGGGAATTTTAACAGAGTGTCTTTTACTAAATGAATGTCTCTCTCTTTCCTCCTTTCTCCTTCCTCTCTCCACTCTGACATCCGCCGGTATTTAAACTTCCTAGGCGGGACTTCAGATGACCACTCCTCCAATCATCTCTGGGGTTTCCGATCGGCCAATCAGCTATGGACTTGAGGCTGAATGATACGCTCCTCCTCCTATCCGTGTCCAAGGATCAACCTAGCGGGAGATAAAACATACAAAATATTCTCTACGTGCCACGGCACGTAACACCCAACCTTTTGAGTTAAAAACCCTGTTTTTACTATTGATCCTTTAAGACTGATGTATGTAAATGACCTATCATGCACTGATAACATTTGTGTGGATGTATGTCCCCAAAAACATCATGAATCATTTTTACATGATTTCCTAACCTCTCTTAGCAATTAGAATTTTACAGGCTGTATTTGCTATTGTACCTTTAAATCTGATATATGAGCTGTGTTCCAATTGGCTGTCCTGCCTCATTCAGTAAAACAGCCCCGGCTGAAACAACATGAATGGGCGGGGCTAAACAGCTGTAGGCTGAAGAGACATAATTTTTTATTTTTTTGTGACATCACAAAAGCAATTAATTAAAAACAGGTTTAATATCTATAGACTGACTCCACACAAAGGGGAGTGCAAGATAAGTTTTGAGATATACTTGTTTATTTCTGAAAATATATCTAATATTTTCATAAAACAATTGTAAGAATAATCTAACATTAAAAGAACATTGTAAGAGACTGTAAGAACTTTATAACCTCTATTTCTAGACAGTATTGCTTGTATAAATTACAAAGTAATTAATTAAGTAATACAATTACTAATTACTTAATGTTATTCCATAAACAGACACATCTGCTAGTTTCAAATAGGTAATCATAATAAACTTACAGTAATTTTATTATAAATGTATTAATTCCTAAATATATTAGGACTTAAGATTAATTCGTTTGCCAAAATATAATTTGTCCAGCATGTTCGGCTCATTATTCTGACACTATCTGCTGAGTATAAGTAAGTAATTATGGCTGATCCCTTTTTATCTAAAGCATTTGCATAAAGTGACATCGATCTGCCAATTATTCATAATTGATGTTGTTCTTTAGACGTCTTTAGAGTGCAACCTGCAGAAACATCATTTAAAGTGGGTTTTTTTCATGGATCAAGAGAAGCTATTTCTCTCTTTTTCACCACCACCCATCTTTCTCTCTCTCTCACTCTCAATCTTACTCTCTCTCCTCAACCATCGTCTCTGTTTCTTTTTATCTCTTGCTGTCTGTATGTCTTTATCACCTTATTTCCATCTCTTCTCCCTTTTCTCTTCTCTCTACCCCCTCTTTCCCACCCCCTTGCTCTGTCTTTCTCTTCCTCTTTTCTTCTCTCTCCCTCTTATTTATCTTATTTTCCTTTCTGTCTTTCACTATTTCTAACTCTTCCTATCTGTCTCTATCATTCTCACTTTTTCTTTCTTTTTCTTTCTCGTTTCTTCTCTACCTCTCTCCTCAAGCATCCAAACCCACTGTTTCTTCCTATTCTCCCCACCCCCTCTCTCTCTCTCTCAGTGTTGCATAAACATGTAAACATACATGCAAAATAGATTTAGAACAGATAAGAATTAGATTACAATATAGATCACACATCAGTAAAAGAATAAATAAATTAACATAATAACAGGAACATTAGACAAAGTAAGTGTTACGTCCCCGATGTTATCAAGCTGGCAGGTGAGACTATGAGAAGTCTACACCCCATGTACAAATGTCCAGTAATAAAATGAGCACAATTCACACAGAACTGTTCCAGTGTACAAAGTTTGTATATACTATTTACAAGATATATACAATACAATGCACCATCAACACCAACACAAAAACAAACACAACTATATACAACTATTTACACGAGTACTACAAAACATAACTAACGTAAGAACAGACAACACCAAAGAAATAAAAATAACAAAAGAATCCCTAAACCTACCTAAACAAAACCTACCTTCAAACAAGTGTGGCATCTGCCTGAAAACCCATGAAGTGACACAAAGTACTACAACAAAACAAAGTGCTATTCAAACACACACAAAAGTACACAAAGATAATCTAAGAGTCAATGTCTCTCTCAAGCTTCTAGTAACACTGTCCCTCAACTTCCTTCTCACTGTCCCTCAACTTTCGCTCTCACTTTCGCTCACGCTCTCGCTTTCGCTCACGCTCTCGCCTCCTCGCCTCTCGCCTCACTTAATCTTCCCACTTCTCCCGGCCTTTTCAAAGACGGAAGGTGGGACATCCGGTGTTCGAGCCCAGCACATCAGTCTCTGGTTGTGATTATACATTCTAGAAAGAAAAACCAGAGGATTATGGTCAGTATAGAACTCGAACCAACATAAATTTCAAAATGCTGTAGTGCCAGCAACAACGCCAATGTTTCTTTCTCTATCGTGGAATAATTTAACTGGTGTTTGTTCAATTTCGTAGAGAAATAACAAACGGGATGTTCAATTCCCTCAGCGTCATCCTGTAAAAGGACCGCTCCAGCTCCAACAGAACTAGCATCGACCTCCAGTTAGAATGGTTAAGTGAAATCAGGGGCGTACAACACAGGCGAGTCAGATAATAGCAATTTTATGCTATCAAAAGCATACTGACATGAGTCAGTCCAGTCAAAAGGTTGAGAGGAACTCAACAATGACGTCAGAGGTGCTACCACACTCGAAAAGTTTCGTCAGAACCCTCTGTAATAACTCGCAATGCCCAAAAATCGGCGAAGCTCTCTTCTGGTGACAGGCACAGGAAAATTCAAAATGGCCTCCACCTTAGCCTGTATGGGACGAACCTGACCCTGACCCACCTGCTAACAGCAATAGGTCACTGTGGCTTTACCAAAGTCACACTTTGATAAGTTCAGAGTTAAATTCGCTTCCACTAAACGTGTAAAAACCTCCTTAAGATCACTTACGTGTTCTTGCCAAGTGTCAGAGTAAACTATCACATCATCCAGATATGTGGCACAATTATGCTACTCCTGCAAAAACTAAATTCACCAAGCGCTGAAAGGTAGCCGGCGCATTATACATTCCAAATGCCATTACCATGTATTGAGCAAAACAGTCGGGGGTAACAAACGCAGAAACTTCTGAAGCGCAAGGTGTCAGAGGTATCTGCCAGTATCCTTTTAACAAATCAAGTTTCGTGACGAATCTGGCTGCCCCAACCTGATCTATACATTCATCCATCCTAGGCATTGGATACAAGTCAGGTACTGTGACTGAATTTACTTTTCTAAAATCCGTACAGAAACGAAAAGTGCCGTCTGGTTTAGGAACCAATAGACATGGAGAACTCCACGGACTACTAGGTTTTGCAAACCCATTCTCTAAAAGATAGTTCACTTCTTCTACTAAACATTTCCGTTTTTCCGGACTAACTCTGTATGCGTGTTGTTTTATAGGCTTGGCTCCGGCAACATCAATATCGTGTTGCAACACGGTTGTCTGAGTTGGCACGTCAGCAAGTAAAATTAGACCCTTGATCCAATTGTATACTCTTTGGTAAACCAAAAGCATTTATCACAACCGGTGCTGTAGCCTTCCTAAGAGGTATAGCCTCAGGATATCTGGAGGAAGTGCACATGATTGTTAACAACAATTGGCTTCCCCTTCTAGTTTTTGGTAAGGGACCTATGCAATCCACAATTATGTGTTCAAATGGTTCCCCAATAGCTGGAATTGGCTGTAGTGGTGCAGGAGGAATACCCTGATTAGGTTTACCCACTATTTGGCACATAGGACAAGACCTACAGTAATTAACAATGTCGGACTTCAATCCTGGCCAAAAAAAAATGTTTCAGTATGCGATCATACATTTTAGTCACCCCCAAATGTGCCAAAAAGGGATGATCATGAGCCAGACTTAATATGTGCTTACGATAAATAGTTGGTATCACAATCTGAAATACAGTGCTCCATTCCTTATCCGCATCTCCTACAGTGCTTGGGCACATAACAGTAAGTAGTGGTATTAATCAATTATATTGTGAATATTGGCCTCACTGGTGGTCTCTCAGGTTGGGACAGTCTGTCACAGATCTGGCTGTGTGTGATCAGTCCCCTTCTCTCCTGATCAGTGTTTCTGTTGTGTAGAAACCCAGGGGAGACTCACAGTGGGAGCACAGTCTGACCTCTCTTGGTAACCAGCTCTATCTGCACTGGCCATTTTCAGTCAGTACATCCATAACATATTGTTCTTCATGTGTAATCTTGATATAAAGTATTTTGCAAAAGTGTTACATCACATGTATATTTTGCTTTATATTTTACTTCGAATCACCTTTTTGGTGCAAAAATACTATTTTCTGCCTGTCAAACTGTCTTTTCTTTGACATATTGAGTAGATTAAATTAAAGTAATGGGAACAAATGCTTTATTATGACAGACTGCAAAGTGCCTAAAGATACAAGGTGCATTGCTAAAAGTGTTCCAACCACTCAGCATTCAGCACCACCAGTATACTGACCACACCTGATCATCTGGACTCATCTGCACCTGTTTTATTACTAGTTCAGGACTTAAGTTAGATGTGCTTTGTTATGCTTGAATGATTCTTACGTAGGTCATTGTGTGGCTTAACAAACAAAAACATTCCTCTGAAACTGGTCAGGTTCATGGACTGGACTCAAAATGAGAGTCTTTGAAAGTCCTTCAGGAAGCCTGGAGAACTGTTCCTCAAGTCTACATTAAAACTACAAGAAAGTCTGGCAAAATATGAAGAAATGGGGGGGTGTCTCAAGACTTTTGCACAGCACTGTATGTCCAGATAGTACTGAGCAACTGTTTGTGTTGCTTATTTACAGTTTCACCTGATACTCGCTCAAACCATATTGGTTGTGATGTATTTTTGGTTTTTAGTTGTGTCTGGTGGTTTGAGTGAGTATGTGGTGATGCCATTTGATATGTTTGATGTCAGTGGGTTTTAGGTCAAAAAGACCCATGCCTGAGCCCAATTGTGCCTGTTACCCACTCCCCAACTGAAATGCACTCATGTTTGCACTTAATTTTCCAGACTTATGTCATACCATCCCTCACTACTTCATCCTTACTGTCCCGTGAGCTGCCAGAATTACAGGGTGTCACGTACCTCATTATTCAGTGGTCCTTCGGTCACCAGTCTTACCAGAACTCTTCTTGTGTTGTATCCAGTTGTTCCTGTATTTTGTCATCTACCAGGAAATGCTACACCAAAGTCACCCCTTTGCCACCATGTTTGTTAAATGAGAAAGTTGCATTTAAGTAAGCAATCGCAGTAAATACATGCCATGTCCAGCACCAACTGAACCACACCCAAGCTCCTTACTGAGTGCTTTCCAATATATTTAAAGTAAAGGCCCTCTCATAAAATGAGTTTGTCTACATAGAGGAGCCATTCAGTTTTGGAGTCCCTTATAAAGAGCCTGAGTATTTTATATTCATGTTTGATTATTTGATAAGAAGCTGATATGAGTTTTCTCTGTAGAGCTCTATAAGGGACTTTGTGATTCTGTTGTTCTTATTACTGTTGTATCACAGATGCCGCTGCAACAGCTTAGGTCAAATTTGATTTGAATATACGGATTATGAGTCCTTCCGGACTATTCAAATAAAGTGGCCACCATTTTAAATAAAATTAAATACTTTTAGAAAAACCAGTTTGAGTTTATGATCTGTGTTTTGTTTTTTATTTTATTTAAGATGCCATCTGTACCACAGGACCGTATATATCTCTCATTTTTTAATTGTTAAATGGTTCTGGTGTACCCTTTTGAGTGATTTCCAGTCATCCCAAGATATATTATATGTTTTCTCAGGGTTGTTAATTTTGTATTTAATTGTATTTTTGTGACTTTTAGTATATTATTTCAGTGTCATACAACATTTTGTACACGGTTCCTGGTTATATTGTACTGATTGGATACATTTTTAATTTCCATTTTTTATGCCTGAACAAGCAATTTGTTTAATTGAAGAGCACATTTCCAAAACTCACTCAGTCCAAAAGCTTTTTTTTTCAGAAAATCACGTTTTCTTGTTTTACCTATTGGAAAGCAATTCTTACAGGATTTTTTTTATCATTTAAATTTTACAGTTACTTGTCATTTTTCAATGCCTGTTTCAAAGTACAACTTTTGCACATTTTAGTATGGGCAAATTTGTTTAAAAAATATGAACAATATTTAAGTAAATCAATATTCAATGTCACAAAATTATGTACAAGTTTAATATTTATATCCTACTATATGACACAGCATAGAGTCAATGACAGCTAACTGCACAAAAATTGTAAACATACTTCTGTCTACCAGTAAGTAAATACCACTCTGCAAGTGATCTGAGTGAGTGGACTGAGTTTTGGAAATTCACCTAATCTTGTACCGTGTATTATTTTTGGTCAATTGGTTGGTTATACCATTGCACATAAAGAGGTCATGTAAAAATATGCCAATAGTAGTGTTACCTAAAAAATAGTATAAAAATGGATTGAGTGAGTTTTGGGAATTTGCTCTTCAACTGAGCACTCCTTGATTTCTTGTTCTTACCAGTCAGATTTGATATTTTGTTTGCATGATCAGAAAGACAGTTTAAGTCATTTCAGCTCTTTTTTGGGTGCTAAATCATTATCATTATGTGCAATATATTATTATAATGCGCAATAGACTTACCATGTGCAATATCAATACTTGTTATCTATTATGTATATCTAATAGAGAACAACTCCAAACCACTATTTGTGTTACTAGTGAATTCTCTCTCATTCTCCCACACCGCCCATTAAACATGTATGTAAATGACGTTGTTTAAGTTTTTGGTAAGTTCAGTTGCTGAAGCGGATTGTTCTTTAACATGACTGCATTTGTTGTGTCTCTTGTTAGAGATTGCCTTGCTGGGGGTTTTCTGTGATGCTCTGCGGGTCTTACCACTGCTGCTCCTGCGACTTTAATGAGCTGATGGCTGAGGTCTGCCAGATTTCAAATGTGTGTCCATAAGTGTGTGTCTGTGTGCGATTCAGTTGTAAATGTCGTCACATCGCTAGGGCTACGGCTGCCTTTCCATCTGATTTGGAGGGTTTGCTCATTCTGCGCTCTCCCATGAATATTTAGGTATCTGAAAGTGAGAGCAGAGGGGGGCTTTAGATCAGGATTGTAAAGAAAAGGCCTGAGGCAGAGCTTATGAAGCTTCCTCTGAGCACAAACGCTCTCAGAAGGAAGTGTTTTTTGTCTTTTACATCCTAAAGAACGCAATTATGTAGACAAGGCCAGCCTGGTCTCAGATCAGCACATTCACTCCGCAGTGTCTTTAGTCAAGTAACGTGTACCATGTCTCACTTACAGCCTGGAACATTTCTACTGAGTTGCTAAGGGAATTAAGGCAAAGTTATTCACTGAATCATTTTTTCACTAATTCACCCATTCACTCATTTATTCACTCATTCACACACTAATTCATTCATGCAGTCACTCACTCAGTTACTCACTCACTCGCTTGCTCATTCACACACTAATATTTCACCAACTCACTCATTTATTCACTCATTGACTCATGTATTCTCTCATTTCACTTGTTCATTCACTATCTCATTCATTATTTCCCTCACTTATTCGCTTGTTCATTCATTCCCCTATTTAATCAATCACACTCATTCACCCAATCACTCATTTATTCATTCACTCACACACTCGGTCTTACACACTCACTTATTCACTCATTCATTCAACCACTGAATTGCTCCTTCATTCATTTGTGCACTCTCCCATTCATTCATTTATTTATTTATTCACTCACTCACAGCCTGGCTCAAGGTCATGGCAAAAATGAAGGACGCAGTGTTTGAAGCATAAATAATAATTTATTAAAGTAAACCAAACCAACCTAACACAAATGAACTAAACTAATCAAAGGATGAAGTGTAAAAGTCAGTACAGTCAGTAATGTAAAGTAAGTGCCTGGATGCGTGAAAGTGAAGTGAGGGGTGTTGGATGCAGAAAGCAAAATGAGAGTAAACAAAAGAAGCTCCGCTGGATAGCAGGTTGGAAGGGATTTTAAAGGCTGAAGACACCGGGCCCAGGTATCACCAATTCCCGTGATGGGCTGAAGCCACGCCTACAAGGATGACACACAAAACGAGCCAAAACACAGGCCAGCCCAGCCGATCATCACAACCCCACCCCCCCCACCCACCCCCACAAAAGCGGGCTCCCAAAATGGAGTCTCGCCCACAAAACAGGGCTGTCAAAACAAGGTTCCCAATAACTAATGAACTAAATCCCAAATAAACAAGAAAAAAAAACACAGGACCTGGGGATATTACTGTCCACCTCACTGCTCCCCACCCATTCCACCTCTCCGCAACTCGGCAATCGGTGCACCTAGGAAGCATATTTAAGAGTGCTGGAAGAGGCAAAAAAGGTAAGGAACAGTGAAACAGACGACCACCGCACCTAGGGAGCCCTAGACAACGCGTCTGCCACCACGTTGTCTGTCCCCCTGATGTGACGGATCTCTAAACAATAAGATTGCAGAAACAAAGACCATCTAATTAATCTCCAGTTAGGACAACGTAAAGAATTAAGGAATGTGAGTGGGTTATGGTTTGTAAAAACCATTACAGGGGTACTACCACCCACATAAACTTCAAAATGCTGCAAGGTTAAAACCAACGCCAGCGTCTCCTTCTCCACAACAGAATAATTACGCTGATACGAAATAAACTTCTTTGAGAAGAAACTAACAGGCTTGTCAATGCCACGATCATCCTCCTGCACCAAGACAGTACCAACACCCTCAAGGCTAGCATCCACAAACAGCTTAATTGGACAATCAAAACATGGTGCTGTAATGAATACAGGAAAGGATCCAAGTGCAGAATAAAGCATAGCTTTGTAAAGAGAAATAAGTCCATGAGGCAAAAAGGGAAAAAACCAGAGTCCAGAGCAAAAAGTCAAAATCCGATAATCCGTAATCAAAATCAAAGGGCT
>JBBJLS010092298.1:0-21916 GCA_037577275.1 Bryconaethiops microstoma | reverse complement strand
GACTGTCCCCTGTAGTTAGGGAATGGAAGTCGCTTTGGATAAAAGCGTCTGCTAAATGCTGTAAATGTAAATGTAAAGCACTCAGACTTTCACTATAAACTATATGCTCAAATGCTTTTCCATTACACTTCTGTTAACATAAGACAAAGTACATCATACAAAGTACTACATTTTAAATATAATTGTCACATTTCAATTAACATTAGCAAACACTGATGATCAATCAGCCCAGACCAGTTTATTTAATTTAATGGTGATAAATGGTTTTGTTAGTGTCATGGCATAATACTTTTATCAAATGGCAGTAGGGAGCTGTGAAATTAAATAGGAACCATGAAGAAAAACAAAAGGATTAAAAAGACTGTTCTTGCAGTAATTATTTACCACTGAGAAATCTGATCTGAAACCACTACTCATTGTAATTTATCTTCACTGATCCTCTTTTTTTGCTTAACTGTTACCGTGGAATAGTCTCATATCAGCTTTCCCTTATGAGTTCAAAATCAGCCTCATGCTGGAGTTCTTAATACATGCTCTGTTCTCATCATGCTACCCTTATTATGCTCTTCTTAAGTCGTATCTGTTATCAATAATTGGTCATTTACTGGCTGCCCATTACAACTTTATTGCGTAATAACTAGGGTGAATTAAGCATTATTTTGTTGGTGTTACAGATCCTTTATCAAGACACTGAGTCAAGACTCAAGTATTCATTTTCAAGAACATTTCCAGCATGTCTGACAAGTGTTGTTAAGGGTTACCTCTTACTTGAGAATGTTCACTAGAAAGCCGAAGGGCAGTTCTTTGAAAAGAAAAAACCTGATGATGTAAATAATTAGGAATTTCTTTAGTAGTCATTTGTATGCATTTAATTAGTTTTTTTTAAATAAACACACTTAATATAGGAAACGTGCTCTTGAAAGTTCTCGATTCAACCTAGTAATACTGAGCAGCAGGTTAATTAGCCCTTACTGGCTTGATATGGTTTAATTTACCCTTATATTGAAGTGCTACTGTTTTTTACTTGTTTTTGAGCTGAATCTTGTTATTTTGTCACCAAGGAGTCAATGCACTGTTGATTGTGGCTCTGGATGGTAATGTGGACTATCAGCAATTGGAGTTTGGACGAGGTTTTAGCTATAATAGGCCTCTTTCCATCAACATGTTGAATGTGGGCAGCGCTTTGCAAGAACAGATTGTAAGTTAAAGTTTTTAAATCACTTTAAAAAACACACAGTAAGACATGGCCTGCCTTCTAGTTTCATATTAATTGTGCAATGAATGATATGTTTATGGCAACATACTGGAACAAATTTACTTTCGTCAGTCTTTTTTTTTTTTTTGTTGCCTTTCTCCTCAAACAGGAAACAGTAACTTCAAGAGAGTGTTGCAATTTGACATGTTCATGTAGTGGCCCTGTTGGCCCCCTGGGGTTCCATGGACTTTCAGGATCGAAGGTACGGTCTATATATTATAACTCATGCTGAATGAACTGATGGTCTCAGAATAAAAGTTCTGAATGTAAACAAAAAATGGAATGAGTCTCAATACATTTCTACTTACATTCTGTCATGAAAGAGAATTATCTTAAAAGAGTCATGATTTTTTTTTTGATGTACAGGGCATCCCAGGACTGAGGGGCCACCCTGGATACCCTGGTGATGAAGGCAGCGTGGTTAGTGTTTTGATATACTGGGTCAAGGGATCAGTTCTATAAGAAATGACACAGTGGAATAGCAATTTCAGATTTAAATTTCAGATTTGACTACAGTTTGATTACATTATGTAAATAATACACTAAATTTCACAAATGCACTTGCAATATACACAGTACTGAAATACAAATAATGAAAACAATTAACCAACTTCTTTTCTTTATTTTGCCCCAGCAACAGAGGAACAAGTTTGAACATTATTATAGATTATAATATACCATGACAAGGGAATTGTACACCCTTGTCTGTGACTCTATATGATCTTTATCAGTGGAGAATTTAATTTAAATGTTTTTTGGTCCAGGGAGGAAGAGGGTCACCTGGCCTAAATGGAACTCAAGGACACCAGGGCTGCCCTGGGAGAAGAGGCCTTAAGGTGTGACAGAATTTAAAACGTCTTCATTTAAACATTTAAAAAACATCTTCAAACCTCATCTGAAGATAGAAACTGCTTTTTAAAACTGATTGGTTAGAGCAATTGACTAATTACTTAATACATAATTGCAAACTGTTTTGATTAGATTTATATTTAAAATCTGTATCATTAAAATATACTTTCATGTTTTCTACAGGGATCGATAGGTTACACTGGAAATCAAGTGAGTAATAGAAATGACTCTTCATCTTGGTGCAAATATGACTGTCCAGGTCTAATCTGAGTGGTTGTTCTTTTGGCTTGAGACTAATATTCTGTTTCTTGACTTTCTGATATATGTCTGATAGGGTGAAGATGGTGAGATGGGTTTGCCTGGTGTGGATGGTGAACAGGTGAATTTCTGACAGCATGTTCTCTTTACGTTGGACAGTTTAATTTCTCAAATGATAAGACAAATGATTTTCTTTCGGTCTTCTCTTACTCTATGACTTTTTGATTCACTGATTCACTGTACCGACGCTTCGTTCTGAACAGGGTGTGGCCGGCATCATTGGAGCAGCAGGACCGAAGGGAGACCAAGGACGCCCAGTAATTACATTCCATGATTTTCTGCTACCTCTTCATAATAAATATTTAAATTGATTCATAATTCAACATCATTGTAATTTATGACCATATATGCTGTTGTCTCCTGGTCTGGTGTGTGTTTGTAGGGTATAAAGGGAGTTAGAGGAGCAGCTGGGCCTAAAGGAGACCATGGTAGGAGAGGAGATCCTGTGAGTTTTTTTATCGCAACATGTTATGTATCTCTCATTTTTAAATAATACATATTTCTGTTACTGAAATAAACAAACAACATGATCAATTCCTGTATTTAAAGTGGGTGAAAACTGGACGGTCCGATTCTGGGGTCATGTCTTTTTAAGCAGGATCCTCACCATAAGGCTGATATGGCTCCTCCTGTACACATAGCTTGATTAGAACAGACTTCTTCTACGTTCTATATAAAGAACATATAGAGAACCATAATTCATACTGATAGCTGATCTAACACACTTAACTGAATTAGCAATCTATCTGTCCGTTTTCTGTCTGTTCATTCACCCATTCGGCCGCATTAGCGTTCCCCAGATGCCCAGCCTTATCTTTTTTTAAATATTGCCACTTAAAAACTTCAAAATGTTCTCATGAGTCAAGGGAGTTCAGCTTCAGGATGGGAGTGCTGGACTGAAAGTTATTGTACATGCTCCTCAGAATTTTAGGACCATACCCACACAGTTCTCAGACAGGTCAAATGAGCCATTTTTTGCATTTTTCTCCCAAAGTTAGTCATGTCCAGCTCCACATATTAGCCAGGACTTTGCCAACAACACAGTGCCAACAACACTAGCAGGGTGAAGGCTAGCCCATTGTTTCTTCAAGACTACTACATTTTTAGATATTTGAAGGAGAACAATAACTGCCTGTTCTGTCAGCTAACAAGACACCCACACTGGCTAGCATCGTCAATAATGGGGGTCGAGGAGAGAGCAAGTCTGCACAGTTGTACCACTAGGGAGCCCTAAGTACTTTTTAGGTCATGTTGGAATGTTTAGTAATTAAATTGCTGTTTATATTTTCAGCCACACTTTGGATGTCTGATATAACACTCAATTTAAGTTTTATGCCAGCATTTTCTGCTTGTATTTTAGGGAACGCCAGGAGTGGACAACAGTGTGCCAGGTCCAAATGGTGAGAGAGGATTTATAGGCCGTCCTGTAAGTGTTTGGGTGTTTGCCTTGTTAAAATGAATGCTATCATAACTAAAATTTTTATCTTCAAAGGACAGATTAAGAATCAGTTAACAGCAAGATGTTTTTTCATTTCTGCTTTTTCATTTCTGTTGGATAGGCAGCCGTCTGCAAATGTTTGCACACATGATGTATATCCTATATCCTAAAGTCTGATAGTTATGATTGTCTTGATTCATAGTTTTGAATGCATTGCACTTCCAAAGTTATAGTCATTTTTTTTCTGACTGGCCCGTCTTCAGGGTGACCAAGGTCCTGACGGAGCTCTAGGTAGTCCAGGGGAATCTGGAGAACCAGTGAGTATTTCAGCCTCTCTGAAATGTTGTTAGTTTTTAGTTTATCTTTGACATGGCTTTTCCACTAATGCACTAATGTTTAGTTTAAGCTTAACAGTGCTTGTCTTTTCTCTGGGTGAAAGCTTTGGCATGGGTTCCCGGCTTGAGTCTGTGATGTTGTCTGGGTCATGCACTAGCCTTGTTGTCACCAAAGCATATGTCTGAGTAAAATATTTGGACTGGAAGCCTACGTTTTGCCAAAAGATTTTTCACACTGATATCATACTTTCTTGTTTTATAGGGCTTTCCTGGGAGAAAGGGACCAGAAGGTCTTCCGGTAACCCAGATTTAGTGCTCATTTTAGTGCTTTAGTGCTTAAAATGTGTTGGCAAACTTTTTTGGTGTACTAGTCTGTAATGTGTGGAGGTGGAAAAATTATTTTGTGCAGTATTTTAAGATTTTTATGGGTTTTTTTGTCAGAATTCATATTGTGAATTCATTTTTGAAAATATTGTGATATTTTCAAAAAGTAATAGTAATACTTGAAATTTAATTATAATGTAATTGTATAATACATTTTAATAGAATTGTATAATTGGCTCTCAAGGGTCTGTGACCTGGGTGATTGTTATTTTGTAAATCATTTCATAATTTCTAAACAAATGTATCACCTATTTAAAATAGTTCAAATTTAATATAAGTTTCAACCATGTCCAGTGCCCAGAGCGAGTTTTCTGTAATGTCTTAGAACAGCGTTCTTGTATAAGAATCTGAAGATTCTGGAGATTCTGGTCAGTAGAGGTGGCAAGTGTGGAGAAGGGGGGTGCAGTAGTATTATTCAAAAAAGGGACCTAAGACTAAAACAATTCAGGACTTTTGTAAATTGTTTTTACAGTGCTTTATTAATTAATTAAATAGCCTGTAATTTATTTAAATCTTTATTAAATTAATGAATAACTTTTTTAGGTTCAAAATCATGTTGTCATGAGGTCAGAAATTTGTTGTTTTTTCAGGGTTTGTCATCCTCTGTACAAGGAGAAACAGGACCAGAGGGGCTTCCAGGATATTCTGGGTTGCGAGTAAGGACCCCACACACATAAACACAAATATGTATACAATTCCTTTCATTGGGTTTATAAAGGTACATTTCTAAACAATGCTTTTGAAATTGTGACACATAATTGTAATTATGATTATACATACATGATCATTCTATACAGTAGACCTTTTTGATTTAGCCATTTTGTTCTTGCAAAAAATATAACTTTGCTAGGCTAAGTTTTTGATATTTATAATTAAAGGGGAGCTGTAGAGTTTTTTTTTTTTTCATAATGCCCGCATAGTTAAATGGTAAAGATGGTAAATAATGTCAGAAAGCCTTATTCTAAAGAAGCTTTAGAATAGTTTTAATCCATTCCTGGTTTAGGGGGTACATACAAGACATTGTGAAGCTAAGTAGTCCCCCATAAAAACTTGTTACCTCCACTATTTTACAGTCATCAACATTCCATATAAAAACCTAGCAGAAACATGTAGGTTTACTGCATGAGATATGATAAGATAAGATACTAGTCTCACAAGTGGGAAATTTGCATTGTTACGGCAGAAAGTGGACAGAACAAATTTAAGAGCAGCAACCAGGGATGGTTTGCATCCCTGGTTCCCATCATCATCACTGTAAAGAAATACATTTCTCTGCAATGCACTGAATTACTGAGAAACTGAGAAAAATAGATTAAAGGTCTCTTTAAGTTGTTCACCTGCCCTGTTAGCTTGTAAGAATGTGCTAAAATCTCAGTCAACTTGATCAGCTTGAGCTAAAGTGCAATATATTTATTTTCGATGACCATAATTCAGAAAATGACCCTATACACACATTATATTTTCATAGTCTTCTTGAGATTCGCGTGTTTCTTAACATATGTTATTCTTAATTTATTTTTCTCAGAATTTTCTTTTTTTTCTGTATCTTTAGGGCCCAGTAGGGCTTAACGGAGCCAAAGGAGAAAAGGGTGATCAAGGACTAACTGGAGTTCAGGTGTGTTCTCTTATTTGTCCTTTTTTTATTTTAATTGTTTAATACAACTGTGATTCTCACCATCAGTACCATCATCATCGGTCATCATGATTACCATCATAAGACTTTTGTACGAGTAATAGACTAGATCGTGTGCTAAAATTGCTGTAGCTGAGAATCCTATACAATAACCAGAATTAAACACACACACACACACACATATATAATTCTGAGTGGGGTCATCCACAATGCTGGGGGCTTTGCGGAAGCAGTGTGTAGTGTAAATGTCTGTGACAGAGAGCAGAGAGCAGTCCTCACCATCCTCTGTAGGGTCTTGCGATCTGAAATGTTGCAATTCCCAGGCTGTGATGCAGCCACAGAGAAGGTACTCTATGGTCCGTCTGTAAAATGTGATGAGGATTGGGGAGGGTGTTCCCGTTGATCAAATCCACCACAGTTGTGTCATCGGCGAAATTGCATTGCTGCACAGTCGTGGGCCAGCAGCGTGAACAGTAGAGGGCTGAGCACACTGTGTTCAGCATGGTGGTGCTGGAGATGTTGCTCCAGATCCTGACTGACTAAGGTCTCCCAGTCAGGAAGTCCAGGACACAGTTTCAGAGAGAGGTGTTCAGGCCCAGCAGTCTCAGCTTCCCAATCAGATGCTGAGGAATTATAGTGTTGAATGCTGAACTGAAGTCTATGAATAGCATTCTCATATAAGTGTCCTTTTTGTCCAGATGGGTAAGGGCCAAATGAAGGGTGGCGCTGATGGCATCATCCGTAGAACAGTTGGGACAGTATGTAAACTGTAGGGGATCCAGTGAGGGTGGCAATTGTGACTTGATATGCCACATGACGAGCCATTCATGATAATGGGTGTGAGTGCGATGGGACAATAGTCATTGAGGCAGGACACTGATTACTTTTTTCTTAACAAAATGGCAATAATTACCATTGACACACTTCTAGTGATGTTTTGCCATCCAACTAGTCACATTGCAAGAGGAGAGTGTTGATCACTTCAGTAGTTTTTATACTTTTCCTCATGAAATTTGATTCAGGTAATCACCTAATCAGTACCTCATAAAGCAGACCTTGGCATAGAATGGTTGTCATTCTCATAGAGATGCTGATTTAAAAATAAATTTCAGTGGTCTCTTATTTTTTTTCTGGAGCTGTATGTATATATACTTGTTTAGACAGGTTTGATTTCTCCCCATTTTTATTATTCAGTGAGATGGAGGGGCACAGGAGGAATTGGAGCTATCAAATATCCTGAACTACAGACACTTTTCTTGATATGCTACAGTGACGGATGAAATCTGCTTGTTCACAATGACACAAAATCTATTAAATCTTGGCTTTGCCAGGTTAGGTTCTCTCCACATCAAACATACAGAACAACATTGAGAAAGCATGTTACTGAAGATGAACAGCTGAAAGGCAGTCATAGGTGTTTTAAATGGTTAAAGTCACCAAACTGAAAATGTAATTATTTCAGATGCCCAGTTATGTGATGAGATACCTGAATAAAAGAGTCATGATGTTGGCTAAAGTCATAATTTCCTCAGGGTCTGTATGGTCCAGATGGTAATAAAGGAGCGAAAGGAAATCAAGGACGCAAAGGACCACCAGTATGTGCACTTTCAATATCTTGCACTTTTTTTGTTCCTAGACACACATGCAAGTTTGCTGTTTTTTAACATTTGCATTTACAACAGTTCAATATAAATATAAATGTAAATATGTGTACATGTATGTCTGTATTCATAATATCTGTATGTAATCTCTCCAGGGTCCGGCTGGAGATGCTGGCAGTAAAGGTGACATTGGACTAGAGGGTTTCAGAGGAGCACGGGTCAGTATGTTGCCTCAGACTAGAGTTTACTTATATGTATCTATTAGAAGTCAGTGTTACTGTTGGCAATAATGAAAGCATGATGTAACTGAACAATTTTACCTTTATACTTTATCATCTTTTACCTATATACTTTACAATACTTTAATTTTACCTTACTACATGACATTATCATTGCTGAAGGAAAACAGTCTTTTATTTTTTTGGCTTGTGTTTGACTATACAGAAATCAAATGCAAATACTAATTTATCATATGACTATGTGTATTTACACAATTACATAAAATGAATGTAAAAATGACAGAAATCTCTCAACTTCTAAGGGCCAAAGGGAGAAGCTGACACACATACTGAAAGTTAATATACTGGCCATCGTTTACATATTATGAAGTACAGAGTAATTAAATATTCATAGCCCTCCGTCACCAGTTATTTTAAATTATAATGTTAATTAACCTGCCAGAAATTGAGTAGTAAAAACTGTATATATATATAATATGTAAAATTCTTATTCAGTTTGGTAACAATTATGCAAAATTGTAATTTTCTTTTAAACAGGGCCGTGATGGTGCAGATGGGTTTGGACTGCCAGGACGTAAAGGACATAAAGTATATTTACAATTTCTGCTTGTTATTTCTTGAGACGACAATTTCTTTTACAATTTTCTATTTTTTTAGTTTGAACTTCACAGAATAATCAAAGTTGTATGTTTATGTCAAGAAATACTTTTCTATTGCTCTTTTGAAATGGTGATGTGCATTTACATTTTCATACAATAGTCTGTTGCTGTGTTTCTTTCAGGGGAATCCAGGCTTCCCTGGATATTCTGGTTTACCAGTAAGCTTTTAAGTTAATTTCTGTAGACCCTAATAAATATAACACATGACACCAATTCAGTATATACAGTTCATTGTTCTTCTCATATATATAATATGATATAATATGCTGCTGTGTCTTGAATCACTCCAAAATGATAAAGAATTCTTCAAAATTAATGCAAGGGTGAAGATGGCACAAAGGGATCCAGTGGACCCACAGGAGCCAAAGGACACCAAGGAAGGCCGGTAAGGTCTCATAACTAATTCATCGAATTACACTCTATTCAGTCTAAATTATGTCTGGTAATAGATTCATAAAATCTTTCAAGGTATTTCTTTCATTTAAAAAAAATGATTTTTCTATTATAATTTATACTAAACTCAAATGCACTGAGTTCAAGTCATTTTCAAGTCATATTCAAACACTTTATTTTTATTATTTAATAAACATCCAGTGGCTATACATGCCTTCAAAAATTATAAATACATTATAAATGCATACTTATAAATAAATACTTTTTGTGTG
This sequence comes from Bryconaethiops microstoma, assembly GCA_037577275.1. NCBI lineage: Eukaryota > Metazoa > Chordata > Actinopteri > Characiformes > Alestidae > Bryconaethiops > Bryconaethiops microstoma. The sequence goes on along the minus strand of JBBJLS010092298.1, from coordinate 12,540 downwards.
ATTTATACCGTACAAAGTCAATAGACATTGTAAATTTATAATGGTAGTCAGTTAACATTGTAAATTTGATTATAGCAAAAACAAAGTGTCTGGACACTTGTTTGTACTCTCCCTGTACATTGTTGTGAAAAGACCAAATACATAAGTCTTGTATCATGATTATTGATATATTTTTAATCATTTGGTTTGATTAGGGGAACAGGGCCATTCAAGGACTTCCTGGGAGTCCAGGAGAGAGAGGACTGGTTGGACATAGGGTTGGTATTTCCTGTTTTAAATTAGTGTGTGCTGTATATAGAAGTGCGTTCTTTTACTTTATCTTCCTATCCACCGCATTTCTGAAAAAAAAAAAAAGCATTACATACAAATATTTTAGGAGTGTTCAGTATTAAGTGATGAGAAAGGGAAAGTGGGTCATTTTTAATTAAATCTGTAAACTTTTTAAATTGTAAAGGTACATAATAGGTTGAAATGCTCTAATATATACATACTGTCTCTTCAGGGCCCTAAAGGATTACCAGGAACCAGTTCCAAGACTGTATGTTTTTACACTTAACATTTATGTACATGTTTATCTGTATTGTCTTTTTGTTTTGACATGATTTTTGATATGAAGGATATCAATTACTGAATTTAATTAATGAATATGTATATACGCAGTGAGCATAGTAAAGACTCACCCTCTTCAAAATATTTTGTTGCTTTGCAGCCTGAAATGAAGACACACACAGAAAACAATTTTTCTCAGTGTTACTTATAGCATTATGAAAACAACTTTTGCTTTAATTACTGCCTTGAGTATGATGGGATACTTCTCTACAAACTATATAGGCTGTGTATTTGCCACTGTTCTTTACAGGACTTTTCAAGCTCAGTCAAATTGGACAGTGACTGTTGGTAGACTGCAATCTTCATTCCACAGATTTTAAGAGTTTAAGTCTGAGATCTGACAAGATCATCCAAGGACATTCACCCTTTTTTCCTTCAGCCACTGTGTGGTCAATTTTGCTGTGTGCTTTGCATCATTGTCATGTTGGAAGGTGAACCTCCTCCTCATTACCAACTTTTTGGCTTATGGCAACAAGTTTTACACAAGAATTCTTGGGATTTTGCCTGATCTATTTTTCCTTCTTTCCTGACAAGTGCCCCTGTCCCTGCTACAGGATGTCACCACCTCCGTGCTTCGTTGTGTGTATGGTGTTCGTTACATGGGGAGCTATAAATTCCTTTAACTACTTCAAATTTGCCATAAGCCTCTCTAACCTGTTAGCCTCTCTGATCTGTTATTCTCTCTGACCACTCTCCTCACTCTTCCATCCAGTTTGGAGGGAAGTCCTGATCCAGGGAGGGTCCTAGTAGTACCAAACACTTTCCACTTCTTAATTAGACCTTATCTTTCTGCTAGGGATTGATAACAACTTTTAATTTTTCTGTATCTGTCTCGCGATTTGTGCCTGTCCACAATTTTATCCTTGAGATCTTTTGACAGTGCCTTGGCACTTTCAGTTGCACTGAAATGTGCCAGAATGTGAGCCAAGAATCAAAACGATTACAACTGGTCACAGGTGGATGCCACTTAGCTTGGTATGCAATGAAGAAGGGGATAATTACACCTGATTGTATTTTTAGGAAGGGGTAATCCTTTACCCAGTGCAGTGATACTTTTTTTTATTTTGTTGCTATCATATTTTTCACTTGGATGTTATAAATTGCATTGAGTAAAGACAGATGGAAAATGTGTTTTTTGTGTGCGTCTTCATTTCAGGCTGCAAAGGCTGATTCTTTTCTTTACCCACTACACACATATAATTGTTCTCCACCCTGTTCTTTTATTTTTGTAGGAATGTGAATTGGTGAATTATGTCCGCGACAACTGTGGTAACTTTCATTATTAATTTTCAACAACTTAGATGTCTTATTCCTCAAATTCTAACTTTATCTATATATTTTGCATGACCGATTTTATTTCCTAATTTTATTTGAGCCTGATCCAATCTCATGTAATATAATGATATTATAAATTTAGTGGCCAGTTATTTATGAGTTGTGATTAATTGTCAATAGTTTATTTATTGTTAAAAAGCAGAACTTAAAATAGTTTTACCAAGACAATTGTTGTCTCTAATACTGTATTTCCTATATCTCAACAGCTTGCTGTTTAGGTAAGACCTGTTTTATAGAATAAATTGTCTATCCATCTGTCTATCTGTTTGTTTGTCTATATTAATCTATATTGGTGTAGATAGCTTTACAGCTATTGTTATCTTAAGTTGGGTTGCTCTTTCTTTTGGTCTTCATAGATTTCTTTTCATTTTAGGCCACACTCAGTGTCCAGCATACCCCACAGAACTGGTGATTGCTCTGGATACCTCTGTTGATGTAACCCCTCAGATGTTTGAGAGGATGCGTTCAGCAGCCCTCTCTCTTTTGGAAGACATCACCATCACTGAGACAAACTGTCCAGCAGGAGCCCGGGTCTCTATAATTTCCTACAACAGTGAAACCAATTACCTAATTCGTTTCACAGACTACAATAAGAAAAAGGCCCTTCTAAAAGCAGTGCAGGAAATATCTCTGCAGACAAGCAGCAACAACAGAAACATTGGCCAGGCCATGCACTTTGTGGCCCAGAATGTCTTCAAACGGGTTCGGGATGGAAAGCTGGTGAGGAAGGTGGCCATCTTCCTCACAAATGGGCCATCAGAAGATGCCTCGGCCATTAACACAGCCATGCTGGAGTTCAAGGCATTAGATGTCAATCTTGGAGTCATTGCTTTCAGTGCTGCTCCAGACATTGAGCAGGCTGTCCAGGTAAATAGTAAAATGGTGCAACTAGTATAGAAACCGTCAAATGATGTGTCTTCATCGTGTACATTTCTGATATATCTTCATTATACAGCTTTGGAAAAAATAAGAGACGACTGCAGTTTATTTTTAACACACAAGCACCTCATTCTGCTTTATGAGGTACTGATTAGTGAACACCTGAATCACATATTTTTTAATGAGGAAAAGTATAAAAACACTGCTGTAATCAACACTCTCCACTCGCAATGTGACCAGTTGGATGGCAAAATACTACTATAAGTATGTCAAAGGTAATTATTGCCATTTTGTTGAAGAGATTTGTTTTCTTTGAATGATACAAGTTCTCTAAACGCTGCATCATTTCTCTTATTTTGATGTTTTGTCATTTTATTAAAATTATGCTTTAAAGAACAATATTTTTATTTGTAAATTAGGAGAATATTGTCAGCAGTTTTTAAAAACTAAGGCAAATCTGTTCAGTTCAATACTCATACCTATAAAAGATAAAACCTGAGAAACTGAACATTCTTGCAGTGGTCTCTTAATTTGTCTCCGGAGCTACATATTTAACTGTTGGCTTACAAAGTACAAGGTGGGTCCAAAATCATATACTGCATACAGTATTATTTTTTCTTCTTAACTCTGTGTGTTACTTCTCAGGCAGATGAAACCAGGAGCTTCATGATAGTTGATTCTCAGGGACACCGTCGAATTAAAGAGTGTGTCATCTGTTTTGGTAAATTATCTTAAAAACAAACCTCCACACATTGCTTAGGGCCATAACAGCCCCACCACGTTATTCTACAGTTAGAAAATGTCCTAAAATGTTGATATTAATGCTAATATCTGTAGTTATATCTGGTCAGCAGCAGTTCAGTAGTTAGAAACAATATACATCTACAGCACATGGTGGACCTAATGAGTGGAAGCATGTACTATCATGGGCACTAAAATGCAAAGTTTTTATCTCCTGTCCATAGACCGATGCAATCCAGACCAGACATGTGGTATCATCCTAAACCCTCCACCTGAAGAAGTGGATGTGGACCTTACTATCATGATGGATGCATCCTATGACCTTCAGTCCGATCAGTACTCTGGCATAAAGGAACTTCTGGTCTCCCTGATAGAAGAGGTGGATGTGAGCATTGAGCCCACTCAAGAAGACGGGAAGGCCCGCATTGCTGTCTACCAGCAAAGCTCTAGGTACCCTATCTACAACATCAAGGAAGAATTTGGTCTCACTACATTTAAGAGCCGCAGCATGATGAAAAGGTACATTTCTGAAGACATGAAGCAAGCTGGTGGGTCATCACGTCTCAGTTCTGCTCTGGAATGGCTGGTCACCAATGCTGTCACCGAAGCAGAAGCACCCAGGAAGAAACGAATGGTGCTAGCAATTCTCGGTGAGGACTATGGCTACTTAGATGAAGAAGAACTGGACTATGTTTCGAAGCTGTGCACATGCCAAGACGTGGTGTTGTTTACCTTGACTGTGGGAGAAAAATTCAGTAGGACACAAGCTGAAGAACTGACCACCTCCCCACTGGAGCAGCACTTGGTACACCTGGGACGACTATCCCTGAGAGACCTGAAGTACGCCCAGCGTTTCCTCAGAGCCTTTCTTCGCATGCTAACAAGTAAGAAACACTCAGCTCATGATCCTGCACATATTCGACATTCACACAGAATTTTGATTAAAATATGAGTGAGGAAAGAAAATATACTGACTGCCATGACCTTTTACCACCACCAGAGGGAGGCAGAGATTAGTCACTCGAAATAGTCGCAAACGGCACCACCTGTGCTTGACCTACTTAGGGGCTGCTTGCTCAGTCTTGGGTTCACATTGATATATGTTAGTCTTTGACCAAGCTGGTGATGGGTATTGTGTTTTTAAGTTTGCATAGCTTTTTATCTGGACTTAGTCATCTGTGTAATTATTGAAAACAGGGAGGAAATAAAGGTATTTTATTTGAAATAATTACACTGGCTTGTCAAATAGCTGAGACCAGAGAAAAAGCTATCGAAACTCAGACTGTTTCTCCTTTTGATAATTTTTGAGCCTTTGGCTAGCCTAACTCCTGGCTCTTCCTCTGGTGCTGGGTTTGTATCTTTTGGGCTACAAAATTGTCTCTTACTCCTCACTCTGTGGTCCCAGCATTGGGCAATCCTTGGTTTCCCCTCTTTTGGTGTTCAAACACTGCAACTGCATCAGTTATAAGGCAGTTGCAATATTGGAACTGCATTGAAAATTCACAGTATTTACACTGCAATATCACAGTTTTTCAATGCCCTGATACATCCCTAATATAATAGATACATATTTTTTCCAATTGTATTATAACTTGATATTCTGTATGTTGTTTCTCAATAATGACAGCTATGTTCATCCATTCCTAAAATGTTTTATCACACCCTCCTACTATATGTTGTTCTTTGCTGAAATTATCTACTACTAGCATTAACTTTTAAAACTTTTAAAATCTGCAGTTTTTTGCATTACTATGTTAAAACTAAAATATAAAAACATTAGAAATGTGCAATAGTGTCTTATTATTTTTTAGCACCCAGGCAATGTGATTCATTTGTTTTTTATTTTAAGTAACCTCCCACCTCTTCCCCTACCACTACTGGAACTTGTATCTATATATGAAAAAGATACATATAATGATGCCTATTATTATTTAAGATGTACATTTGTGTCTGGTTACAGGAGATTTGTTTCCCAAACCCTCATCCCAGAATAATGAGTGTAACACTTTTGTGCCAAGACCATTTGATGGTATTGGTCCTGTGCTTCCACCAGAAAGGTAACTCATAACCCTCAATGGACACTGTTAATCCTACTTGTGCAGTAGAAGTTTTGGAAGGTATATTAGCTATATGATCAAAATCATGTAGATATATAAGTTTTTAGTATCTGATGTCTGCATTTTCATATACGAAAATGTTCCATGAGTTTGAAATTAGTTTAATCTTTTAAGAGCATAGGCATGACAATTACTGTTCCTAGTAGAATGCACAGTCTACCATATGACTAAAAATAAACTTTATACACTTTATCCATATTTTATATTGAAATTCTGAACAAACAACAATCAACAAATAGAGAAACAGACATTATGTTTCTGTGGCTGTCTAAATAACTTTATGATTAATATACGCATTAAGCATAGAGGTATTTAGTCTTTTATGTCAAGAACTGAAATATAGAATGACGTACAAATTGTGTCTTTTCTGTTTCAGAGATCTGTCCACAATGCATCCCGTCACTATTCTACCCACTACCATTCCTCCAACTGAGGAGATGACTACAGAGCCCTATACCTTGGAATATATGGAACCACATACAGAAAAATTCACTGATGTAAATCAAGATGTGTATCAGGACATGTATCAGAATGATCACACAAAGCCATACATGGAAAAAAAAGGGTACACTGAGGCCCCCAAGGAGAAAGAGGAGGAACAGAAAACTGAAGATGATGCACACCAAAGTGAGCTGGCTAGATCTAAGGGTACATAACTGTGATTATTATTATTATTATTATTATTATTATTATTATTATTATTATTATACTCTACTTTTGTAGTTCACATAATATACAAAACATTATTTAAATGTTTTTTTTGTCTTTATTTCCTTCAACACAGCCATCAAAAAGTAGTATGAAATTATATTCATTTGATACTGAGAAATGTATGAATTCTTTTTGAGAAAAGCAAGTAAACAAGACCATTCAGTCCATATAGTATCAAAACAAATTTTTAAAAATTAAGCAATCCCTCTAATACAATACTTCTCATTTCTGCTACATTCTAGTACAGTAACCACACGCTTATATGCGGTTCAGCGGTCGCGGTTCCAGTCTCTTGCGGATTATTTCAGAGAACTGAACTATTAATTGTTCACGGAAACCCCCGCACTAACGCGGAAACTGCAGATATCCTCCACATTTTTTTTTGCTTTTGTGATGTCCGAGCCTCGTCCGACACGCCCTCTCTTCCTCATGCTGGTTGTTTATGTTTGGACGCAGCGGTTAGCAAGGCAATCAGACTTGAACAGAATGAGCCCAGGCATAAACAACCCTGTACGAGCACGAGGGGGTGTGGCAGATGAAGCCCGGATGTTGCAGCTTTTTTCTTGCCAATATATAACTTTTTCATGCATTTTAGTACTAAATTACTAAGAAAAATATAATTTACTAATTTTGTAACAAATATTAACATAAATTCAGCTACATTTCCATATAAAATATAACTGTAAATTTTTTGGTACTGTCCAGAGAACACAAAGAAAGCACATCTTGGGATGGTGAAATGCTGCTGTACTCGGGAGGTTTGAAAGTAGCAAATCCGGGAACCCTATTTATTTCTCCTTGCTGCTGATTGGCTGGTGCCCTTTGATGCATCAGTCGTAGCTGCAGTCTAGAATTTCCCCCATGGAGCCTCTCGAGTGTTCTTCTTAAAGCCCTTCTTTTTATTACAGTAAATTAAATGAATTGTTACTGTATTTAGCCTGCTTATACCAAAGAAAACAACAGCGCATACCAAAGTATACATGCATGAATTACAGTACAGTCTATATAGGGGTAATATTGGTATTTTACTTTCTAGCACTGTGAGACAGCAGTTCAGTGTAAACTGTACAGTACCAATATGGGTTTACCTTTTTTAAAAAAAATGAAAGTAAAGTGTTTTGGGAGCATATCTGGGGCCATATTTAGGGTTTACACTGCAAAATCAGGCATTTTTAGTTTTTTTTTTTTTTTTTACCACATCACAACATCGCAGTTTTTCATTATACGTGTGCTCTTAAATGTAACTTGGAACGGCGGGCTTCACTGTACTGTGTTTATGCTAAGCCAATGGCGCTGCATGTAAATGTAATGTCTTATATTCCTTCGGCAAATAGTCCTGGTATTGAGTTGTTACTGTTTATCATCTAGCAGAAACCCACTAGGTGGCGTTGCCTGTCCTATTCACAGTCAGTTTCCTTCACAAAACTTTCCTTCATTTTCCCTCACAAAAGTGACCTTGCCCAATGGAACTCAAATCTGGTTGATTCCGCTGTCAGTTCCAAATTACGTTGGCTGTTAATCTGAAACATCAGAACTTCGATCCATCTCTTGAAAGCATAACCAATTTATCAGCTTACTTAGTTATATCTGCCTACATACTACATATTAAATCTTTAAATGCAACGTAATTCTCCTGAGTGAAAATTGGTTAAAAATTGTAGTTCCCAGAAATTAAGAAGGTTCTGAGTGTTCCTATCTGACAATGTATAAAAACCTGCATTAAATGTTAAACAAAGTCAAGCTTTCTTTATAACAGTTTTTGAATATAAACTATTCAAATGCTATTTTAATCAAAACTATAGTACTGAAGTACTGTATAATAAATCAATGTCATAGGATGCACACTGTAGCGATAATATATCTGCCTTGTGAAAACTTTGCCAGTTGAATGAGGTTGACCGGGTACTTAATATTTACCTTTCAGCTCGATGCTTGCTGGAGAAGGACATGGGCACTGTGTGCTCAAATTATGAGCCCCGGTGGTTTTTTGACCAAAACACTCAGAAATGCATGCATTTCTGGTACGGTGGTTGTGGTGGAAACAGCAATCGTTTCCTGACAGAAGCTGAGTGCATTGAGACATGTGGAGGATTGGGTAAGTCAGCAGCAGCCATTCCAGCTAGAGCTAGAGGTTTATTTGAAAGTTTCAAGATTTGGATTGGTGAACATGACAGCAGTTGTTGTTGGAGAAAAACCTAGTAAATGGCTTGTTACCTCAATAAATATTATTTAAGGATTATTGACAAATTATACTGTTATATTGACATTATTTCATCATTTACCCAACAGAGTCTGAAAGTGTTCTTAAAGATGAGCCACCAACATCACAAGGTAACATAAACACACATATGCCCCATATACAGACACACACAAGCATACACACAGGTTTGTTTATTGCTATTAAAGAGATGTGAAGTTAGAGATATGCTATAGCAATGTTAGGGGAAAACAGCAAAATTTTAGAGTGAATTGCTTTGTAATTTTTTCAACTTAAAAAAGAATGTTGCTGAGGGAACCTTTTAGTTTGTTAGCTATATGCAAAGCAGGTTGGAGATGCTTTGGTGCGCTCAATTCAGATGTAAGAGTTCGCAAATGTGACACTCAAGAGTTTGCAAATGTGAGGGATACTCCCACATGCCCTCTCACAAACACACACACACACACACACACACACACACACACATCAGATTGCCATGATATTAAAGTACACATATTAACACACTTAAGTAATTCTTTCCTAAACTGAACGTGCCAAAAGTCTCTTCACTGTCCGAAAATTGCATTTATTGTCTTTTTTTTTTTTTTCTTTAATCTCTACACAGATGTTTGCCAGCTTGCTCATGATATGGGGACATGCTTTAGCTTTTCTTTAAAATGGCACTTTGATGCATCCAAGCAAGAATGCACCCGCTTCTGGTACGGAGGATGTGAAGGCAATGGCAACAGGTTTGACACTCAAGAGGAATGTGAAGCGCGCTGTCTGAGAGCTGGGAACAGACTCTGAGAAAGCTGTATGTAAGATTAAACCATCAAAAATGTTTATTTAAATCATTTTAAATGATTTAATATTAATTGATTTCTTTTTACTTAAGGTCTTTTTTAGTAACTTTGATTGCTACCTTGACAAATAAAGGTTGGTTGTAAGTAGGTGTGGAATGAACCCATAATATTGCTGAGAAGAGGAATCAGTTTTAAGCAGTTTAAAAAACAGTCAGCATAAATGTAAGGTGATTTGATGTATTTGAAAGAATGCGTAATATAATTATATATAAAGGAGGTTGAATGTATCCAACTTAAAATGTATCTTACGTCATCAAGAGCACGTTTTTACAAAATGTTTACAAAATGTTCTGATGTGTATAAAATTTGAATTTCAAAAACTTTTTTGCTTGTTTTCCTTTATGTGCTTCTACTGTTTCTTTTAATGTTATTAAAGGTGTAACTGTTATTGAAATATGGCTTTACAATGGAAGTTAGTTTCATATTTTATACATCGGGTTTAGATAAATCATGAAAACACAGTAAAGGGAATCAGATTTAGACTTAAGAGGAATATGGTAGTAATAAGCCTATTCAAACCTATTACAATTCAAAGCAATATGGTTGCTAAATATTATCTGCCAACTTCTGTTTGTTGGTGCAGTATCATTAGTCAGCTATTCCAGATCACACCGCACACATTTACAGAATTAACAAAATCGAAAACAATCTCAATGTGAAAAACTACAAAGCTACATTTGATCAAATGACACTTTGTAATCCTGTTCAAACTTCTGAGCTAAGTATGTAAATATGTTTTACACTTATAAATTACATTAAGATTGTAAATCCTCTCAAGTGTACTCTTGATATTTAGCCTTTAGCACTCCACGGTGAGGTGAAGCTTCACAAGCTAACAAAAGCACAAGCAGGGATCAAATCTCAATTAGGCCACTTAGAATTTCTTTTTGCTCTAAAATATCTTCTGCTTATGTTCATTTATGATTTGTTTGTACAAAATATTTCCTGTCAGGTTTATATTAATTATCTCCTTTTCTTTTGCAACACTTCAAAATAGGAGTCCCACAGCATCAGAATATATTTATCTGTGACTTTATTTACAGTACAATATGGTTTATAGTAAGGTTCATGACTGAATACGATATGTCTCAAATTTTGTTAAAGAATTATATTGCAGTACATACACCTACTACATTATTTTGTTTATTATTTGGAAGTGATGACGAGCCAGTACAGGTCAAAAAAGAGGAGGAGCAGGAGGGAGTGCAGTATTAAAGAGCCCAGGAATGTTTTTTGACAAATACTTTATTCACTATTATATACATATATGACATATAAACTTGCATTATATATGCATAAACAGTGGGCATCAGTGTTTTTTTTAAATACAGCCCTCCATGGAGTGGGAGTTAATGTTTGGGCCAAAATAACAATTAATATGTTTAATTAGAATTTGACAATTCTGAGATTAATGCATTCATTTTCTATTTTATAGATTTAAGTGAAGTTACCATTTGTCATACATGAACACACAACAGCACACAAAATTCTTCCTCCGCATTTAACCCATTCACCAAGTGAAGCAGCAGGCTTTTTTTTTTTTATAAGTAGCTTATTAAATTATGTATATTTCAGAAGCTTCTCTACATTGAATAAAAGATTGGTTTATACTTACTATTAATACTGGACTTACAATTGTAATTTTTACATAATTTTAAAGAACAGATTCTTCTGGTTAAAATATTTGTGCAAGACATTTTTGGTGTGTCTACAAACATCAGTGTCAAAAATGGAATCTTTGGCAAGGGCAGGGAAGGGTTAAAGCAATTTGGCAAGATCTAAAAATCATTTAAATTAATTTGTGCTAAAAATATCTTGTCTAAAGCAGCCTTTGGAGCCATCATTTGGTATGAAGAATGTTCGCATACCAACACTCCATCACATCTTGTAATTGTGAAATGCCATATTTCTTAACATTTTATGTACTATGTACTAACCAACTATTAAGATTAATTCAGAGTATATACTTTATAGTATTAGTGTACAGTGCACAACTTAGACACACCCAATGTGAGCCCCTCTTTAATCTCCAGTTCCACGGCAACGACAGAACTCAAGCTGTGGGAGGTTTTGTTTCAAAATTTTGGCACAAATCTGATTCCATATGGAGAAGCCTTTCTCTGCGATGTCTATTATGCCATCATTCCCAGATTCTTTTTAATCTGCCGGAACTGAAATCCAAAAACACTCATTCTGTGAAATCTGATTGTACATGTTGAGACAGCTATGTAAAGACCATTTTTGGAAAATTTTTGCCTGATTTTTGCCTGAAATGCTTTTTATTTGACTCAGATATTCTCACTAGTAAAGTTTCTGATATTAAACATTTACATCAAGATTTAAATGTATTTATATTAAGACTTTTAAAAATCATTTTATTAATAATAGTAATGATAGGACATATTTAAACATATATTTAAAATGTTTTTTCCTTAGTCAATACTGTCTATTGACTGAAAGGTATCTACGCTGCAAAACAGCATGTTCTGAATTAACTCAAAACAGCATGTTCTGAATTAACTCAAAACAGCATGTTCTGAATTTTTTTTGCATATATATGTTTGGGGGTTTTTTTGCCTATATGTTCAGTCTACAGCAGTTTAGTTGCACCCATTCACGCTGAAGTGTTTCTGCCCTGACTGGTTTTGAAGAAGCCACTCAGAACATACCTCATGTACATATGCATTAAAGGCAAAATTACAGGTTTGATATTTAGTTAAAATTTTGCAGTACTTGGAGCTTCTATTGCATATATTTATCTCCTATGGTCTTTTGGCATTTTTTTTAACTATATGGCATTTTTTTAAACTTTATTTTAACTGTGTTTTTCTAGTGGCCCACAGGTCCAACAATAGCACTCATGAATGCACCTGTCTCATCCCAAGTGAAAAAAGGAAGAACAGCAACGGCATTCTTGAGCAGTTCCAGAGAAAGACAAAGAGGAGACAGAAGGATGAAGATTTTTCATCTAAGAAAGATTACAATAGAAAATTGAGAGGTGTGCAACATGGCATTTCACACACACACACACACACACACACACACACACACACACACACACACACACACACACACACACACACACACA
>JBBJLS010092284.1:0-43252 GCA_037577275.1 Bryconaethiops microstoma | reverse complement strand
GCAGTCTTGGGAATCGAACCCACGACTTCTTGATCGCAGGGCGAACGCCCTAACCACTAGGCCACCATCTGCCCCTGATTATTAATCTCCATTAATAATCAAATGGATAAATAAATATATAAGGAAAAAAAACTGTCTACTGATGAATGTATAAAGCACATCACCACAATGTAAGTACATTACTATAAACGTCATTTCCTGCTATACTGCACATGCCATTAATTAATGCATTTGCTCATGTGGGCCAAGCTAATTAGGACCTAAACATCATAGGATAGACAAGACTGGTGGCCCCTTAGTGGCTGAGAGCAGCAAAGAGACACAGATAGACAGAGAAACTAAGAATTCAGCCTGTAAACCCCAACAAGCAAAGGCTAAGTCAGGGTGAGTGAAAGTGCTGAAAGAAGGGGATATGAAAGCTTCATGTGTAACACTCTGCACACGCTGTGGTTTTGGGTGCAAACTCTGCATGAGCCAAAGTCGGCACAGAGCACAGCTGATACAAGCTTAACGTCCAGCTCTTTATTACTGGCTGCAGCTTGCACACATCCAGCAGAGCTGTACCTCATTCAGCACTGTAAACGAGGATGGGCAAAGACTATATAATACTGCTACATAGTCATAAATGACATCAAAATGCTTTTTCATTAATATCCAGAACTTTTTTCCTTCACATTTAAAATTTTGAAGAAACAAACTCCTGGCAGCGAGCGCATGCTTAGCTGGCAGACAGTGTGAGATTAGGGTTCTCTTTGAATTCACTGAGTTAATACAAACAGTGTGAAAAACGAACAGATACATTTTTAATGTGACACTGAGGAACAACAAAAAGGTGCCATAAACACTTTAGAAGGTGACAGTGAGTTATGTTATATAATTTGATCTCGAGTGGTGCCTTTCGACAATTTGCTTCCTTTCGGCTTGTCCTTTAAAAACTACATACAACGAACAAAAATAAATTACCGTCATCAGAGAGTCTGTTTTATCGCTTAACGTGGAGAGACCTAACTACTTCTATGGGAAAGGGCCATCTGACAGATTAACTGAACAGATATCAGCAACAGATTAACCATCACTTATATGTTTTTGTGTGACGTATAAGGGTAGGGTGTTTCCCATCAGACCGATTGGTGTATAGAACACATAACCCTGGGTACTGCCAACAACTGGCAAAAGCGTGAATAAGAGATATAGTGGTTAATGTATTGTGACAGAGTGGGACACAAGCAAGGCTTACAGATGAGTGCTGCAGTGAAGCGGTTCATGGATAGAGGCTCCAGGTAGAGCGGTCCCTCGTAGCCAGACTCCAACTCGCTGCGCACATAATCCCTGAAAACAAGAAGATATGGTGTTAGTGCTGCCAGAAACGGCATGATAACGAACACCCATCTGACAGTTTCACTGCCTATCCAGAGTTAGGCAGGGTAGAAGAGACAGGGATCATCACTGCCCTTGTTGTCATCTGACTAGCGGAAGGGATTTGTGCTGACTGCATTCCTTGGAGAACACAAGCTTCTCTTATATAAGTGTCAGCTGAGCCTCACTTCAGCTTTCACTCTGACCGCAGTAAAAGTGTCAGGCAAAATGCTACAATTCAAGGTTCTACAAGAAACCGAAGGAGTTAAAGATCTAAATTTAAAACTGACCTTTGATGTCACAAAAGTGTTACAGTATAGAAAGAAATATGTTTCAAACTAACTTTAAAACATCAGTTTTACCAAAAATGTTGCACTGGAGCCAAAAGGTTAATATAACTAAAAATTACAAGATAATTATTGCTACCACTTAGGATCATGAAGACTGCACGCTTAATCAGTACATGCTTGGTCTCAAACAGACTTTACTAGATGCTACTGTCTATATGCTTTAAAAAATTCAGTCATCCAAATGGCCACTATTTATGTTTAAAGTTACACTATGAACTGTCAGTTTTTATATAAATGTATTCATTTTTTTTCACATTTATGAAAATTTGAATATCTCATTTCTGAAATTCTCATTCCCAGCTATATTTTGCAAATCTTGTGATAAATGTATAGTGTTGTCCTAAAACACTGTTCACACACATTCACGAATGCACACAAACAAACACACACACACACACACACACACACCAGTCAGGCATAGCTGTGCTTGGAGAGGTATGGACTACAGTATGCAGAACAAGAGTAAGTTATGAGGCAACTGTAATGGCTTTCTTAAATTTGGGTGAACTTAATTTGAGCAGCCGCCGCCTCTAGCTACAATCACACAGGGAGACAGGCACTAAATGCTCTCTCTTAATCTGACACAAAACAGCCACCTGTCAAAAATAAAATACTACTCCTCTCCCTGTTACCGTTAACTTCCTGAGCCTTACACATGCTCCAAAAACCATTTTCTATTTAAGTTTTTGCTGATTCCTTATGCTCTGAAAGTGAAAGCTTAGACAAAAACATGCCTTAAACAAATGAAACCACAACTACTGACAGTTTTGATCGCACTGTGTTTGCAATTCTGCACAACACATCTTGCAAAACACTACACAATGTTTCTTATGTAAGATAATAAGAAAATAATTAAATATCTTTAGGAAAATACTCCTATTTGAAATGCAAAACATACCTGAAATTGGCAACATGACACACACAAGAAATAAATTTTTTTTACGGTAACTGAACACTAGTTGGTATGAGTCCTAATACCACAAATTGACCTAGCATAATCTTACCTCTAGGAGAACTCCCGCAGTGAGAGTGGGAGTAAGACAAATAAGCAGAATAAGGTTTTGATTGCAGAGCTTCATTTTGACATAGAGGTGTCATAGAAGCCATTTGGCTTGGGGGTAGAGTTTTCTACTATGAGCTCAATTCCACAAGTGCATAAGAAAGAGAAAAAATAACTGCAGTTCTCAAACCTAATTCTGGGGACACCACGCACTGTGCATTTGTTTTCTGCTTGTGAGAGGTTTAATAACAACTTGTTATGGTTTATTTGGCCAGGAAAGCATACAATGTGCTATAAAGGATACCACTATGATAATCATTTCTTTATTATTTACTTCCATACATCATTCAGCTGCATAAAACTTCATGGGATGCAAACCAAAGTTGGGTCACCATCGGCTGTCTTCCATTAACATGATAGGGGTGGCTAAAAATTTGAATTGCATGGTCTCCGTGATCAGAACCTTGGGCCCACACTATTAGTATAAAAGTGTTTACGACTGCCCTTATGTTGAGTAATTGTATATGCATCTCCTGGAGGCTCACCTTGAGATCTGGTGGCCAGCAAAGAGAAGCAGAGCAGTGAGGACATATAGGTAAAGTTGTACCAGCCGCTGCCGAGGCAGGGTCAGCAGAACCAGACTCAGGATGTAGCCTGTGAGACAGAGAGAAAGAAAGAGAGAATTTATCACAGTCCATCTCCCACCTTTAACAGATTTTCATCTACCCTGCTTTACTTTTTTATGCATGTGCCTGTTCCTCTCTACATTAACTATTTTAAAGGTATTTTAAATATGTAAAACTGAGCTACAGTGGTTAAGAAGTAAACTACAATAACATACTTTTCCATACTTAAATGCCACCTCCCTTGCTTGTTCATCTATACGATGCACAGTGATTCATGCAAAAGCACTGCTTTATCTGACTAGCTAGGAAACAAAACTTTATATCAAGAAATCTGACAGTTACTCTTACTAGCTACATTTCAGCCAACCAACTTTACTAGAGTACGCAAGCAACTAGCCTAAGAGTTATGTCATATATATTTATTAACTGAACCACTTATCCTTAACCTGCATTGCAGGGCTGTGGTTGCATGGAGATTTCCACTGGTGATAAATATAAAGTTGTTATACCATGAATTAAATGGTAAATTAGGAAATGACGTAGTACAACATAGCATATTGGTGGTCAGGCAGAATTTGGACAGGGTACAGATGGGTTTGGATTTAAAATTTGGTGATGTAGGTTGTTCTCTGGCACAAAATTCTTGCGTTTTTGGATCTCGAGAGGGGGAGACAGGAACAGTCCACTCTAACAACTATGTGTAAAGACACAAGAGCAGAGGTGAAAGGTCTCACAGGGTAACTTTCTCTTCCTCTCTTTGTACATCTGTCAAGACAGGGAGGACATATGAACGGAAAAGTGGTACAGCCTGCTACGGAATAGGTCCAAGCATGCTGAAAGAGTAACTCAGTGAAGCAGGCTGTCAGAGAAGGGCAAGGGAAAAGAGCAATCCAGCCCATTCAGCATGACGTTACAGCACAATGAGAAAAATTCAATTCCATTCACTATGGGAAAAATTTCATTAGACACATTCATATGAGCTTACGATTATTCAAATGAATTACAGTGTCACGCACACCAATCAGCTGACGTGCAAAGGGACTCGAAAATGACGCGCGTCACATGGTATAAAAGCCAAGGTCAAAGCAGTAGTGCCCACTCAGTCACTGAGTCATCACCTCGCCCCATACAGTTCATTACTCCAGGACTGTAAGTACTCCAGGTGTATTTGATTTGTGTGTCTGTGAGAACACAGATTCCAGGTGGGAATCTCTACTCTAGCCAGAGAGCGCATGTACAAACCCTGTTACTCTGAGATCGGGTTTATCCTTCACGCTACACTGGGCGAACTGCTGGACAATCATCCTGTCACAGTGCCTTGTGATGACATACAAAATAAATGTTACATATGAAATGTAACATTTATCATCTTTTACTAAGGGTAGGCAATGAAGTTCAAACTTTCAAGATGCCAGCTGAACTGCTACAGTTCAGTTGACATGGTGTGTTATTTTTTATTTGGAGGGTGGTGGGGTAAGCATATATAAATGAATATACATGTGCAAGTCTGTGTGCATGTGTGTGCATGTGTGTGTCCTGAAAACTGCAGGCAAGAGATTAGGGCTTTGCTCTATACAGATTAAGCTTTCATTACTCCACTGCCATGCCTACTTGATGCGTCATGTTATGTAACCTGGAAGTGCTTTATCTGTCTAACTGAACCTGCCTCCCTCTCTTCTAGCCGTGTCTTCTGCAATTCACAAGTTTACAATCACATGCACAAATGCACAGATGTGTGCCTGTGCTGGCAAACATGATGCACAACTGTATCAGGTTCAAACAGTAATGGATTGTGAGAAAGAATGGAGTCACCTGGAAGACTGCAAAATCTGCTAGTATGACAAAAGAGCAAAGTAAGAGACAGACAATAAAAGAAATTGATTCTACATTGATTCTAAAGAAATCGGTTCTCGATCATACTATACTCTATACTGCAAACTGGCAATGTAAACAGGACCTGCTGCTGAAAAAACGTAAGAGAAATGCGAGGGAAACTGCTAAAAGTGAAATGCAAGGGAAACTGCTAAAAGCAGCTTCATGCTATGGACAAATCATCAGAGGCTATTGCTTGCGTATAACAACATGGGCCAGTGACCCCAGACAGCTGTGGCACTTATCACGAGGGCCTGAAACTATACTGGTATAAAAGTTGTTACCAGTATGAGACTGCCCCATGCCATGAAAACTGTGATAAGTCTAAGAACAATGAACCACAAACAGCCACATACTCTCATAAATAAGAAAGACTCTTGAAAAGAAGAAGAAGAAGGCGGCGGTGGCGAAGGCAAAGAAGGAGGGGGAGGAGGAGATTATTGTTGTCACATTTGATTGAGGTAGCGAGGCACAAATGCAGATTTCCATTTTTCTTGACTTTTATTGACACACAAGAACACAAAGAGGCACAAGGGCCAAAACACAAAACACCTTATACTACAGACTACTGACCTTAACTCTTCATATTGAAGACAGCGTACCGACGCAGCGGCATGAACTGAGGTACTCTAAATACATGAAGCACTAGCACAAAAACCAGACAATTACTTAACCTAAAACACTGAACAGCTATAACTAAACATGTGAAGTTGGACACTGTGAACAGACACCTTCAAAATAACAGTCCAACATATAACAAAGAATGGCTGCTAACCCTCACTCCCAACGGCACAACCCTGGGGTGCCAGAGGGGCCACAATCCCAACCCAAGGGTGAAGGAGGGGTAGGCAGTGGCAAAATGTGGACTCCCTGGGCCCCACTCAGCCGCCCACCGATTGGTGCTAGTCTTGCCGGCCTTCGGCTCAGCCAGGGTGGCCCGCGTGGGTCCCACTCGTCCGCTTCCCCCAATGTCCCTGCAGGTGACACCTCTCCATTTCCTCCAGGTCAAAGCCCCCCTGGGGAGCCCCTCAAGGGCGCTCCATGTCCTCCGGGTAGAAGCCCCTTCAAAGGAGCCCTTCAGGGGCTTTCTAGTGCCCCCCCCCCGAAAAAAATCCTGGGGGGTAACCCCGGTCCTTCTCCAGGGCCCTGACAGCACCCCTCCTCCAACGGTACATCTCCCGAGCGCCAGGAGGTCCCGGTCTATTCCAAGGCCCCTAGCGTCCCCCGGTCAGGGGCTGCAGCTTCAGATACTGGACCAGTGGCTTGAGCTTCGGGGACACGGACATGGGCTGCAGCTTTGGAGACAGGGGGATAGCTGGAGTGGATGATGTGGGCACGGAAGCTCGCGTCCTAGGGGCTGGCATGGGCGATCACGGCGATTGAGCTATTCATTGGAAATTCACTGTGTGTGCAGTCACATGGGCAGCACGACATGAGCGAGCCTGTTGCAATGTTTTAAACAAGCAGTTCTGTGCTTGTCAACAACCCTGATTAAAAAAATGTTTTAAGCTAACACAGGCCTGAACTCAGCATTTACACTGTCAAGTATTTCGATCTTGTAAATGTAAATTTGTTGTTCATTTACATTTACATTTACAGCATTTAGCAGACGCTTTTATCCAAAGCGACTTCCACTCCCTAATTACAAGTTACATTTTCGTTCTTCTGGCTTGTGCTAAACCTGGCTTAGTTTATTTTAGCGATTTTAAAGTAATTATATACATACACTGTGTTCCAAATTATTATGCATATACTGTTCTTGTTAATTTTTCCTAAATAGTCAATGCCAATGACAGTGAATATGATTTTTAAGTCATCAACAATTACATTAGGTTATCTACTAATCTGGATTTTATTGAACAAAACTACCAAAGATGGCAACCGTTAATTTTTGTACATCACTCAAAATACAGTGTTCCAAATTATTATGCATTCCGGTGCATACCAAGTAGGTTGTAAAGAACTGAAAATAGGATATCTGTCACATATTTTTTACAAAAACAAATATTTAAATCAAAAAACATCTTTACCGATCAAGTTACATGTTAACATAAGAGCCCCTCATTGAAATCATCTTAACAACTTGCTCATCCATTCAACTTGTAAGTCCATGCATAGTTTCTGCCTGTATGTCCAGTAGTTTCTGAGGATGCTGAATTGCCTCCCAAAGCTGCTGTTTGGGGGTAGAATGTTGCCCACCCTCATAGATCTTCCTTTTAATGATGCTCCACAGGTTCTCAGTATGGTTGAGGACAGGGGATGAGTTAGGGGGGTGAGTTTTTCCACCTTTTATACCCATAGCTGCCAAAGATTCAATGGTATTTTGGTAAATGGCAGCATGGTATGGTGCGTTGTCTCGCATGAATATGATTTTACTGTGGAAGGCACGGTTCTTCTTTTTATACCAAGGCAGGAAATGGTCAATTAGAAACTCCATATTTTGCAGAGATCATTCTAACACCCTCAGGCACCCTAAAGGGGTGTACCATCCCACTCCCCATTATTGCAACCCAAAACATCACTCCACCATCTCCATGCTGACATTGCAGCCTTGTTGGGACATGATGGCCATCCACCAACCATCCAGAACTCCATCCATCTGAATAAAACTACTTGAAAATTAGTCTTCATGTATTTCTTAGCCCACTGCAAACGTTTCTCCTTGTTAGCTTTGGTTAGGGGTGGACGAAATACAGCTCTACACACAACTGCAAGCCTCTGGAGTATCCTGCATCGAGAGATTCTTGATACTCCAGAGGCACCAGCAGCTTCAAAATACCTGCTTGCTGCTCATCAGTGGCTTTTCAACAGCTGCTCTCTTAATACGGTGGAACTGCCTAACAGAAACTATCTTTCATATGCCTTTATCGGAACAAACCCGTTTCCTCTCTGAATCACACACAAATTGTTTGGACATTTCACGAAAACTCGTACTGTTAATGTTTTCATTCTTTTCACAAGGTATTGCACTATTTCACGTTTTTCATCTGCCGAAATATCTCTTTTTCCCCATACTGCATGAAGACTGTGACTTGCTTAATAATATGGAACAACCTTTTTAAGTAGCTTCTCTTTAATTAGACTCACCTGGGAAACAAATGATCACACCTGTCTGAGATTGATATCAGTGATCTAAACAGACAGGAGAAACACCACATGCAAAATCTTTCACAGAAAACTAAAATCCAAATGTTTATTTAACTAAAATCCTACAGGCATAATAACCTGGAACACAGTGTATACGTCCAACACGGATCATACAGAGGGTGCCTCTTGGGAGCGTGACGCTCGTTTGAACTGTAGTAACCCTGCCCGGCTCGCCACTGGGTTGATGAACTGCTTCATGGAAGAGCTGCTGATCAGCCACGGTGCAGCACAGAGAGACACTCACAGCTCATCTGGACTAGGCGTCGCAACGTTTTTCTGGCCAGCATGGTAGCAGAGGACTGCAGCGTGTGGCGGGCACAGGCGAGAGGCATCCCAGATCACTTTATTCCTTCTTCATTCCGCAGCCATTATAGAGAGAGGCAGAGCGTGAGCCGTACTGAGCGTAATGTGCGCCGCTGAGAGAGAGAGAGAGAGAGAGAGAGAGAGAGAGAGACCGACCTTGGAGCTGGCATGGGCACCGGCGCTCTGGGCTCTTCAGAGTTACCAGCATGGGGGAAGCCTTCTTCCTCTGTTTGCAGGCACATGAGCAGAGGAGGTTTGCCGGACCTGCACAGGAGTCGCTTTGCAAAGCGAGTCGGACTGGAGTGTGGGTGGACTAGCCCAGGAGGAAGTTGGTAACTTCTTGGGCACATGATCGGCGGACCGGAAACAGGGGAGCAGCAACCCACCTTGCCTCCTACACCTTGGAGGGGCAGAACTCCCACCTCGCCAAATCGCGAGCCTTAGCGGAAGCTCCCCCTCCTGTGGGCTGTACACGAGTGAGACTCAGCATACCCCTGGAACCAGGATTGTAGGCGTGTCCACTGACCAGCTGCCCGAGGAGTCATAATCTGCTTCATCCTTGTTCTCGGAACTGAATCCACCCAGCAACTCGGAAATAGAGAACCGACACACCCACTGTTACCCCCAATGCTCGCCTCACTACACAGGCACATTCCAGCCTACTGCGGGTAGGTCGGTCCAAATAGCATGGCTAAGAAGACGCAGACGTGGATTTGCATTCTACCTGACTTTGATTGACACACAAAGAGGCACGAGGGCCAAAACACAAAACACCTAAAATTTAAAGACGGCATAATGCTACACACAAGACAGAACTCTTCACATGGATGACGGCAGACCTACACAAAGGCATGAACTGACGCACTCTAAATGCACAAAGGACTAGGACAAGAATCAATCAAGACAGGCATGAACTGAGGCACTCTAAATGCACAAAGGA
Source organism: Bryconaethiops microstoma (assembly GCA_037577275.1). Taxonomy (NCBI): domain Eukaryota; kingdom Metazoa; phylum Chordata; class Actinopteri; order Characiformes; family Alestidae; genus Bryconaethiops; species Bryconaethiops microstoma. The sequence goes on along the minus strand of JBBJLS010092284.1, from coordinate 33,658 downwards.
CTAGGACAAGAACCAATCAAGACAGACAATCAATCACTTAACCTAAAACACTAAACAGCTGTGACTAAAGACGTGAAGTTGAACACTGCGTACACTTTCAAAATAAAAGTCCAACATATAACACAGAACTGCGGCCTCTAGCGGCCGCTGACCAGGGATGTAACAGTTATTATTATTATTATTAATTACGCAAATCATAATTAGAGTTCATCATAACATAACTGTCTGATCATAATATTTTAGATGATTATTACATGACAATTATTAAGGGTGATCATGATCATTTTCCATAGTCCTTAGATTTTACAATTTGTATCAACATTTTTTTTTCTTCAATTGGGTAGGTTAAATAAATAAAAATACATTTTTAAAAAGAAACATGTATACTGTGACACAGGTGCTATAACAATTTTAGAGGGTGAAGTAATGATCTGTTTACTTGTTAAATAGCTAATGCTACTGCTGTTAGCACATATGCTTTTTGTGCATTTGCTCATATTTAAAGAAAGACACAAAAGCTATGCTTAATTGACTACCTATAATTCGCTGTATCTGCATGCACATGCACAACAGATGTGTATTACTTCATGTTAGTAAAACAGTCTTGGCAACAAACTAAAGATAGCTAGAAAGAAAAACACAGCTAATCAAACAATTAGGCCATATTAGGCTTCTACTAATTAACAATGTTTTATGCAGCTAGTAAATCAACAATTATTATCAATCAGTAAACTGTTTATTTGGCAATTAATCATCAGTGGAAATTTAACCACAGTGACAAGCCTCTTTCCTACTTCCTTGACAGTAATACTTTCTTCACGGATCAATAAAGTTTTCTGATTTATTGCCCACCTCTACATATTACTACTGATGCCATAAGAAAAGAGAGCAGAAATCTACAATCACACGCGCATCTACATGCACACAAATGCACACAGAAGCAGGCATCTTGTTTCACTCTGACGTGTGCAGGAACATTTCCTGAAAAAACTCTTTCCTGGATTCTGACATTTGCTTGGTGAATTAACCATGGATAAAACAGAAACAAAGGAGTGAATAAGCCTGAAACTAGGGCACTTTCCACAATGTTCTCCATCACTCTGAATGGTGGGGTGTGGGGGGCAACAAACAGACACATTATAGACCATTTAAGTCATTCATGCTGTTCACCCAAACATTCTTTCCAGCTCCAAACACTGGCTGTAACAAACACACTCACACACATACACACACACAATCCCTGTGAATAAGCCGTGAGCCATGTTTGCGTGTATGGGCAGCAGCTGAATGGCATTGGATCCTACGCTCCAGTGAGCACTTTTAAAGCTCAGGACAGTCTGGGAGACCCACCGCCCAAGCCAATAACACCACGCTGGCCTACAGTCAGCAGAAACCTAGCATAAACAAATCTCTGAAAAGAGTCATAAAGTAAGAAACAGTCGGGTCGAAAGAGAGCGAGAGAGCGATGACACCAAAAGCCATACATTAATGATGCTCTGATGAGTTTTACGGCTACTTTTGAAGTTTGGCACACAGCCAGCCTATTTAATTTTTCCCCATTTCCTGCTCTGTCATTTCTCTCTGTGTTTCAGTCTGCATCTCTATTGTGGCATGCCCTGAGAGTGATCAGTCACACAGGTAACACGATACACAGACTGTCATCCAATTGACCATTATCATTCAGTGCTCTACAATACCTTTAAAGCATCTCTCGCTGAGCTCTGCTGCTACACATGGACTGAATACCTGAACAGAATTTGAAATAAGAAGTGATGCTTTCTAGAATCCGTACTTCAGAAGCAACATTGATTAAGGATAGAGAATAATAGCAGGGTATGAACGGCATGACCTGAATCCAAAAGCTTTTCAGAAGGGTATCACAACACCTGCTGATGCCAAGCACCCACAAATGATAAAGCTGAGTAATCTGAAAGCCACAACATAAATTCCCAACTACAACATGTCTCACTGCACTCACCAGCTTATCTGCAGCACTTAATTAGCTCAATTAACACTTACCCATACTAAGGCATAATAGAAGGGAATTGCACTCACCAACATAGTGCAGATAGAGGGCCAGGTATTTGTACTGGAAGAGGGGATTGTTGCTGAGGCTGCTCCTCTGGATCTTCTGGAAGAAAGAACTGACGTCCCAGCGGTACAGCACTTCCAGCAGCATGATGCTGGGCACGCGCAGACCCACATTCAGTATGGCCTCCATCCGTTCCCTCACTGCCATCACGCCTCTCTTCTGTCACAGATGCACACAGCTCGCAGCCTCTGCCTTACGCTGACACTGAACTGACAGAAGACACACAGGGAATGAGTGTACATGAGAAAGACTGGGCATAAGCTTAATTTCAACACAATTTTGAAGAAAGCAGAACCAGTAGGTGGCCATTCGTAGCTGTTTCAAAACAAAACCAGACAGACATGTGCCACAGTCAAATAGTACATTTCAATAGTATTTTTAATTACTATTTTTTTCCACATTTAAAGAAGAATTCATAATACAAGAGCATTGACCATGGCTCAGAGTGTTAGGAGAAAATGATTACAAATATGAGTCTCTGTTTTGGTTTCAGTGTTAGAAGAGTAAAAGCACAAGATAAAAAGTCACACACAAATCACCGCATAACCATAGTGAATGCCTGATGGCTTTATTACAAAACACCCATTTAAGAGATTCCAAGCAGGTGTGAATTCAATGTAGGGGTTCATAAGGACAAAATGTTAGTATTGCGATTCTTTTCAATATATTAAAGGGCCCATATCATCACTTTTCAGGGATTAAAGAAACTTTAAGTATGTAAACATTGTATCAAATTATATTCACTCTTCATCCATACAGTCCATTAACAGAAATGACACTTCAAAACAGCACATTTTCAAATCAGTTTTTGTGATGTCACATATTTGCATATATCCTCTTATTCAGCCTACAGCCGTTTAGCCCTGCTCATTCATACTAAAGCTCTAAGGTGTTGTCTATTCAGTGAGCTGCAATACAGGGAAGCCATTCAGAAAGATATCATATACAAATAACTTAAAGGTACAGTAACAAAAACAGCCTGTTTAGTTGTAAGGGGTAAATACAGATAACATATTCTTGGTAAAATCTTGGGAAACAATGAAATAAAAAAATGTAGAACATGGGCCTTTAAAAATACTTTCGTTTATCTTTAATGTTTAAAGACTGGTCAAAATTACTTTAATTTTGCTGGATTTCATGAGCAATTTAATTGGTCAAACCACCCATTACTACTCACCTGGAGCTATGATCGGTCAACGGCCTCAAAAACATTGTGATTTGTGAGAGGCTCATTTGTATATTGCAGCGATGGCAGTACAGCAAAGACCAACATTACCTTAAGGTTTAATAAAGGATCTATCGTGCAGCCCTAATTCAGCGTCAGCTAACGGCTAACTACGGTGTGATTTTCCCCTGCTGCCTCACTGCGATCGAGCTAGTGCCGTGAACTACAGTAACCCCGCACTCATTGGAAATTCACTGTGTGTGCAGTCACATGGGCAGGACGACAAGCGCGAGCCTGTTGCGATGTTTTAAACAAGCAGTTCTGTGCCCGTCGACCAACCTGATTAAAAAAATGTCAGGCTAACAGAGGCCGTTTTAGGTAAAAAAAAAAAGCTAACAACTCAGCGTTTACACTGTCAAGTATTTCGATCAAATGTGTAAATTTGTTGTTCATTTTTGTTCTTCTGTCTTAGGCTAAAACTAGCGTAGCTTATTTTAGCGATTTTATAGTCGATTATATACTTATGCGTCCAACACCGATCATACAGAGGGTGCCTCCTCGGAGCGTGATGCTCGTGTGAACTGTAGTAACCCTGCCCGGTTCGCCACTGGGTTGATGAACTGCTTCATGGACGAGCTCCTGATCAGCCGCGGTGCAGCACAGAGACACTCACAGAAGCACAGTGACCGCGGCTCGTCTGGACTAGGCGTCACGACGTTTTTCGGGCCGGCGATGAGACATGGTAGCGGAGGACTGCAGCGTGTGGCGGGCACAGGCGAGAGGCATCCTGGATCACTTCATCCCTCCTTCATCCCGCAGCCATTATAGAGAGGTGGTGGAGGTGGTGGTGGTGGTGGTGGGTTGGGGGGGAAGAGCGCGAGCCGTACTGAGCATGTGCGCCGCTGAGAGGGGATTACAGCGCGAGAGCAGTGGCATCGTGAGGACAGAGGAGGGGGCGATAGAGAGGGATGAGAACAGAGAGAGAGAGGGGAGAACAGAGGGAGAAAGAGATGAGACCAGCGAGAGGAGCAGAGAGAAAGAGAGACAGAGGAGGACGAGGGGGAGAACAGAGGGAGAATTATTTGGGGTGCCGTGTGTGTATGTTATCACCAGGTGAGTGAAGAATACTAAATAATGAATAAAGGGCATCTCGCTCTCCCACACTCACTAAATTGGACGGTCTCATATCCCACAGAAAATTATATCTAGCTCATATAACTTTTTCTTTTTGACGCATTTTTTAATTTGTTTGACACTTTATCAATTGAAAGTATCTTATTATGTTGGCAGATAATTTTGCTTGTTTCATGTCAGTTCATAATCTTCATTATTTTTTATAGAAAGCAATAATGATCTGCCAGTAGAATAAGACAATTTCTCTAGATAAAATGACTAAAAAACATTTAGAAATAAGTTGCCTATAAATACGTTTATAATAGGCCTGCACAATTTTAAATTGAGAAATACAGACTAAGTGTAAGATTTTATCACTGATCGAGATATGGTTGGGCAACCACTGGAAGAAGCAGGACTTTACCCTGTCACACGTGTTCCCACACAACAACAGCACCACATTACAAATGAGGGTTTCCCTGCCACAGGTTGGTTTAAAAAATCTCCATGCCTTCCTTACTTTTGCCTTAACTTCTGACTTTTCTTTGACAAGTGTTGTTTAGGTGTACTCAGCCTGCAGTAACTTGGTAGAATAGCGGACGTTGATTTAAGTATAGCTTTACAGGTTTAAGGAACAGATGTGGACTACTTGAGCACTGATGTACGCTGCTCTGGATAAGAGTGTCAGCTAAATGCTGTAAATATATGAGAATTCACACAAAACATTGGCAAGTTTCGGTATAATTAGTAGACAGCATGTTGTGCTTTGGTTATTAAAGTTCTTACTTTACTGTGCCCATTTTCAAAATCCCATTATAGTTTTTATAAGGTTTGCAGGTGTTACATTTTATGCTGTGATCTGCAGAAATAAATGAAGCTGAAACTCTTTCATTTGAATAACGTAAAGTTTAGGTGTACTCAGACTGCATAGTTTATTTGTTCATCCGTTTGTTTTTTTTCATTCATTCATTCATTCATTCAGATAAGTCACTAGAGCTGCCCATTTTACTGCCTTATCTCTTCGTTATTAGCATTTGCACACCTGCATCAAGCCTCATGGTGAAAATGAACCTCTTGAGGGTTGGGGGTGGGTAAGCAATTTCACTTTCTGAGTCTGTGCGCTTAATTAAAAATGGGTCATCACTCTGAGAAGCAAGAATGTGTGGGCAATCATGATGACTTTAAGGAAATGGTTCAAGACATTACCCGTCTTCGCATATACTGGAGTCCTGAAAATCTGATGGGGCTGGACGATATTTTAAGATAAGATAAGATAAATCTTTACTGTCATTGTCACTCTTTCAAGGAACAACGAAATTTAAGGTGCAGTCGACTCAGTGTGAGGCATATAGCTAAAGACAGGAATAAAATCAGACTTAAATAACAAACAAATAGTAATAGTAGTACACAAATTATATACAAATTGCATTGGTAGAAATAAATATGAAAATATAAAATACAAATTGCACTGGATTTTACCATCTATTGCACATTGTGAGAAGATATTGCACATTTTGGAGATATTGCATATTTTGGCGAACAGTTCTTTTCTTGGTGCAAGTGAGACTTACTATGAGTCAGCAATGTCTATGGTAATTCACTGTAAATTAGTAGTCCTGGGTGATCTCATCTGAGGATGGCGAATGTCACTGCCATTTAAACATGGATAAAAATAAAATATGGAAGTCTCTGGAACTGCGCTGGAAAGATGGAACACTGTTCTTTAAGAAGATTTTTGCAAGTTGGGTTGAGATCTGGTGACTTGTAAGGCCATAGTCTTTTATTTATGTAATTTTGATACTTTTCATACTTTTAAAAATGTATTTTGTACTTTGTTCTGTGGATACCTTATACCCATGTGGATTGGGGTAAATGGTGAAGTTATTGAGCTGCACATACACTTGTACAAGAAATATTTTAGGGTCCAAGCATGGTAAGTGCAGAAACCATATAATTTGTTTTATTAGCCTTGTCTTTCTGTTTTAAGGTGTTTTAGGAAGTTAAAACTGTAAATAATGGAAATACAAAACTGAGTGAACAGGGGTCTTTTAAGACCCACCAAAACATGAAATCATAGGGGGATATATTAGACAGATTCTTTTTCTCCTATGACAAGTAAACAATATTGTCTTTTGTTAGGGCTGAAGAAGAATGGATGAAATGATACCTTCAAAAGAGGAGTGTAGTAACCCTGTAGTGCAAAAGTTAATGAATGAATTTTCCACCAATAAAGGTCATGGTGCACAGCCCACATTTCATAACAGAGAATACACACAAATGTTTGATTTCTATTATTTAGGAATATACAGTAGATGTCAAGACTGCTCAATCAAGAAAGCAACATTTTTGATAACTTTTCTGGACTAGGGTCCTTGAGCATAAAGTTAAAAGAAACACATTTAAAAAGTCACACTTTGGCATCTATCTTGGTATACATGTTAAGTTAGAGATCTGTAGGGTCACACCATTTATTTCCTGAGGGGTAGCACTTCACCAAGCTACACCCATGTGTGTGGTAATCTGGGCTGCTTGTGTGTCTGTCTTATGTAGTCTTGTGTGGTCTGCAGTGCAACAAAAGATATACAGTACAATGCATTGGAGTTTTACCTCTGGAAACACACTGACCAGTGAGTATTGAAAAAGAGGAAACAAAAAAAGCACATGGGTGTTCATGTATATACTGTACACTTTCACACAATGGCACTGAACACAAACATAATTAAATTGCAAAATATTTGCAAATAAATAATTAAACTTGTGATCAAATAAAGAAAACTTGAGATTATTTAGAGCGATAAGAATATACATTTTCCATATGAATATGAATGCTTATTGTTATATATGATATAAAAAAACTAGAACAGGACCACATGAGTAGCCCGCAGACCTGTTCTAAAAATAGCACAGCTCACCAGTGAACAGTGTCTAACATTTAATTTTATCCTGTTGCTATTCTTTAATTACATTTGCATTTATATGGATTTGAAAATGACAATTTTTAAAAAGAAAAAACAGATATTGTCTGCCCACTAGTGGGCTTTGTTCCGTATACGGTACAGAATTTATAAATATGTGTTATTATCGTGATTGGTGTACAGTAACCTCGGTTTCTGTGCTCTAACCAATGGCAGAGGCTGTTAGGATTCGAATGAGCCCAACCGCAGTCGTCTGCTAGTCTCAGGGGTGGAGATATCCCCGAAACTAAAGCCTCTCCACCCCTGCTGCGTCCAGCTTTTATGGACAATTGCTCGGTCCACTGGCCAGGCAGGGATAATTTGCATTTAGGGAATTGTAACCAATCCTCATAGCTTAAGAATGAAATGTGGGTGTGTACAGTCAACCCCCGCTAAGGGCTATAAATTCAGAAGTAGCCGCTTCCAGATCAGATGAAGCGCTGAACTTGTCCCATGTGTTGGGTCGATTTATATGGATTTTTTTTAAGTTGAAAAGAAAAGAAATGCACACAGAAGACCAAATGTAGGATATTTGAGGACATTTGAAGACATTTGATCGGAATATGTGGCCAACAAATAAGAATTTCTAGGGGAAAAGTCGAGAGACGCGCTCGGGATAGGCCGAGCGCTCGGGACAGACGCGCTTATTTTTCTTTCAAAAAGTAAGTGTTTGGGAATTATGACACTGTGCTAATAGTGTCTATAAGCTGGCTGGGTTGTGATAAAATTGCTTTGGAATTGTTTTATTGTGTTTTGAGCGAGTCTTGTCCAGTATTTCTGGCTGTGTGTAGCTCTGCTTTCATGTGGACTGGTCTGACTGGGCGGAGGGCGCAGCCACCTCTTTCTTACTGGATATTTGAATGGGACCTGTTTGAATGGGATGAATGGGAGAGAAGCGGTGTTGAAGCGGTTACTGATTTATAATTCTGTGGTAAAATAAAGATTTCTCCAAACAAAATGGTGTCTCTGCTTGCACAAAATGCTACTGCTTGTACTAAAAACCTTAGAGAACATTCATTTTTTTATTCTTTTGAGCTCAAATTTGAACATAAGTTGACAAGACCCGTGGCTATAGGTTTTCAGTGTCAGAAGATCCATACCTCTGACACAGCTGAATTCAAAGAGGTTTGACACAAGCATATATAAAATACCAATATTTCATCCAATATTGCTGTGTGAACGTAATTTTTATAGTTTTTTATTCACTGGAACATGAAACTTCATAGTCTTAGCTTTGAAATGAGTCAAACAAACAAAAAGAATAAAGTATGGCAGAGTTATAAGCTTTTAAAATTAGGAGGTGCAAAGACCCAAGATGGCTCCTGAAAAACATTTTTATTATACAGGAAGTTTAGATAAGTTTAGGTAAACTCTCTTCTAGTGTATCAAACTGGTAGCCCTTCGTATGGCTCAGTACTTGTGAAGTAGCTCTCAGTTTCAAAAAGGTTGGTGACCCATGCTCTAGAAGTTGAATACAATACCAGTAAGTCACAATAGCAAGCTAAATTGAACCCAATTGGAAATAATTATTTTACTCTTCTCGAGGCCTTCTTTTCTTGTTCTTTATCCTTCTTTTCTTGTTTTTCTCTTTAATACATCTAAAAAACAAAGATAACAGTTTCATTCCAGGTAAAAAAATACTCTGTACTTAATTACAGTAACTCTGTTCATGAAAAACATACTTGTACTGGGTCCATTCACTCCAAGTAGAGTTGCACAGGTCATCCTGTGCTCTCACACACACCGTCACCCCCTTTTTCAGTGGCCAGTGCTGATCCTGTGTCAAGTTCACCTAGGTCAAACCAGCCATGACACAAACCAGCCAAGAACTTATTGTACAGTAGGAATGTGTGCACCCACTGGCATTTAGAAATGCATTGTTCATGTTGTGACCCATGTGAGAGTTTATTGTACCTCTTAATATACTGTTTTCCCCTTGTGTATGTGGTTAAACAGATGTCCATACCTTTGATGATTTGCGAACTGAACAGTCACAGTCACTTTTCTTCCGACAGTGGATCTCTTTGACTTGGAAGGTAAGAGGGAAGTAGGAAAGGGGCATGTTCCAGGTGTGTGGGTACTGCAGCTCCAGAGTGTTGTTCTTCTTTCTGATATGCACCATATCTGGCCTCACTGCGGGCAAAGTCCAAAATCTTCAATTCAAATGAATGTTGAAATTGATGCTTCATTGTGCAGTTGTATCACAGGTAATCTGTGTTTATTCAAGAATCAGATAATGCTAAATTTTTTTAACAGAATATTTCAGGATGTTAAATTATTTATATACTTAGAAAAGAATGTAAACCTGTTCACTTAAAACACACTTCAACAAGAGCCAAGGGACAGTTGATTCAGTTGTGTGTCTTTTTTTGAAAAAGTGCAAGAAGACACTGCAGTACCTAACCATATGCTACAGGTGTGGAAAAGACTAGACTGAAAGATGTTAGAGTAACCTTTAAGACTGGGCACTAAGGTGAAAATTGCATTTTTAAAGCTTATCACTCATGTTCATGAGTCAGCCCGCTGATTACCTTTTCTATTTGAACCATTTTAAACCATTACCTATGTTCGAGATTTGAAACTGCAGATAATAGCTCTCAACAACATAGTTGCTTCGGAAATAAATGGTTAAATTGATGTGCTCCAGCTCCTCAGCATAGGGACAGTATTCATGGTCTTGGCATGTGATGCTGTGTCCACTGGAGTTCAGGCTGCAGCTGATGTTTCCACCACTGTGAGAGCTATAATTGAAATAAAGGACTGGTCAAGACTGGTCATGAACTGGAAGCTAGACACAGTCTTTATTCAGGCTACTCTAAAACTCTTTTAATACTGCGTAAGGAAAGAAACATGTAGAGAGTGTAATTCCTACTCGCAGACTTTGAACTTAAGATGGAAGAACATAGGATACAAAATGGAGAAGAAACATTAAAAAGGGAGTAACAGAAAAAGAAATGGATGCCTTCAATTTGGCCCATCGAGAGCTTATATGATGCTATTTCTATATCCCATTCCTTTGCGCATTTTCTTTACTCCTAACATGTCAGAAAGGGCTTCAAAAGGTGTTGAATCAGTTTTACTGTCGCAGAAAAACACAGGACAATACAGATCAGAAATGGGACTGAGATTGACTAGCTTACATTAATGTTAGCTGGAACTGTGTATGAGGAGCTTACCGCACTGCTTTAATAAGCACAACTTTTCCAGCCCTTTTCTCATCCCAGGTCCAGGAGCACAGAAAGGAGCCACTGTAGTTGTTTGTCGAACAGTGGACATAACCTTGTCAAAAAGGAAGATTGTACCTCTTAAGAAAGCACAGCTCTTTACAAAGCTTGCATGCCCACGGGGATGTTTTAGTTCATCCATTGAATCATCAATTGTAATGTTTGTACATGCCTTTTTTGTGCAAAACATATTATTAGAATTTACTACAACAAACCTCAACAAATAAAAACGTAAAATTACTTTTTACAGGGCAGTAATTTAGATATGCTTAAACCCTTATCCAAAATTATGGCATAGCGGTTTATTTACTGTACCTTTCCCAGGTTCCTCTTTAATAATTTTCCTGAAGGACCACTGCACCAGCACGAGAGTGTGGTTGAGGTAAGAGCCGTCTCTGCTGAAACAGCTATATTTACCTCCCTGCCTCTCCTCTACAGTCACTAATATTCTGTTCCCATGTTCCTGCAGCTCCTCTCCATTCTCTCTCTTCCATATGATGTCCTGACCCTCTAAGGCCTCCCTGCACACCAAAGGAACCAAGACCTTGATGCCATATTTGGCTGGGTCTTCATCCACCACCAGCTCTGGCATTGAAAGAAGGGGAAATGAGGCACAGAGGCTGACAGAGCAAAGAAACATTGGACATATTCATATTCTGCTAAGAACTTTAAAAGTGAAAGGCATTGCTCCTATTTCTGTATGATGATGTTCATAATTGCTTGTAAATGAGGTCAAAGTTTACCCACTTTTAAAATGGAAATTCGAACAGTTTTTCAATACGTCTGGTTAATTTAAACATCAAGTAATTCAGAGTGTTTTGATGGGAAAATCTTGCAATGTAGAGAAACATTGTTTTTCTGTGTAATGTTGATAATATTTTTTTTCCTTGGGTGGGGTGACTTTATTGCCCTACAACACACTATGTATCTGTCTAGCATTAACATACTTTAAAAAGTATAATTTAAGCCAAACTTTGTTTCAAAACGATCATTAAATATTATCTTGGGGGATTAGGCAGTGTATTCATTACTTCATGCAATTACTTTCTTTCAAAACTAATTTACAAACCCTGCGAACAATTTTGACTTTTTAAAAATGTTTACCATCAAACTACTAAATGATTGTTTACATTTTGACCAAAAAAACTGAAAATAGCTGTAAAATGACAGAATTATTACTTCACTGGCCTTTCACTGGCCTTTTCTATGCATTCATTCATTAATAATGTATGTCCTTTTTTTTTTACATTTAATGAAAATGAAATTAAAGTCCAAATAATAAAAGAATCCACATCAGTTACATCACTTATTCACCTCTGTTTAAGATCCCCTAAAGGATATTAGGTTTAGAATATGTCAGTTTTAACTTTCAGTTTGTTAGTGGTTTTATTACAAAGTTCTAGCTGTTTCTGCTGCTGAAAATATACAACAGTGCTGAACTAATCTTGAATTCACTACCACAGAAGACCTCAAACAAACCATTAGGTTTAAGAGTCCAGTAACTTTCAGCTACTTTGATGGATCCAACTGTGGCAGGCGGTAAGACGAACAAAACCCGAAGCACAAGAGAAATCATCTGTTGAAACAAAGCTCAAGAAATGACACACTGTTATATGCTTTACACATATCATTTCTGCCTCTTACCCCAAACAGGTCAAACCAGAATACATGAAGCAGTAATTCCAAAGACTCACCTTTTCCTGAAACCTCCAAGCCATCCAAGAGCTTAGACTGTCTCTAACTTTCTTTCTGTGGTACGTTTAGGCCAGAGCTTTTAAAACAGAGCATGTCAGGAGGCCAGAATTTCCCTGCCCAGGAAAAGTACAGCCCAGGCAGGTTAGAGGAAGTAGCATATCTCCGACTGGAGAGATTCCTTCTAGCATCATCATCTTTCTCACTTCCAGCAGAACCCTTCCTTTGGGCCCAGGGGCAACCCCGCTTTTACATGTTTGTCTGTTTACATAACCAAAATATTATATGATGACAGAGGTCTCTATTACCCCTAGGTGCTTTTGCTAGGTGCCCTAAAGCTCCCTCCAGAGAAAAGAAAGAGAAAAGAACCTTGTTGTGTATTCCTGCTATATCAGGAGTAATTGTTTTTAAGCAATGTGGGCATGTATACATGTATACAGATAAACAGCCACATGCTGTTTCACCTATCAGTATTGCTTCCACCTTTCGTTTTGTACCTTTTTTGCCCCTGCTATTCAGGTTTTTCCACTTTTGTAGCACTACAGTATATAAAGGGAACTTCCCGCTGTCATTTGGATTATGTAATCCAGTGTTTTATTTATTGCTGGTGCACCACTAATACAAACAAACATCTTTTTTGGGTTTAACATTTGATATGACACAAAATTCTGTGTTTGTTCTGTAACAAAAGGAATCTGACACACTTTCCACTGTGACTGACATCTTAATAAAGATGTAATTACCACTAAATCACTCAAAGCATACATTGTACGCATCTGAAACAGCAAGGGAGAGGCTGTCTTCCATGTTTTAGATTTTGACAGTGTTTGCCGTCTCTTCTCAGTGAGAAAATGCTAAAATATTAGTTGATTACATTGAGGAAGTCCTTAAATGGTATGATTTCCAGTATTATCCATTTTTTATTGTGTTTGATTGAATAATTGGACACAATGAGACTGTATAATTTGTATGTCTGTGTGTGTATGTGTGTATTTTAAACCTGAAGACTTACAGAAATGAAATTGGCTGTTTTTTGTGTCTACACTATAAGATAATTATCATATGTTGTAAATGTAAGCCATTCATTTTTATAATTTCATGAGGCACGTGAGACACTCAGGGAGGAAGGAAATTATGCTGTCCTTTAACATGCTGGACCAAAATGCCAGTGGGAAGATTAACGCTGAGAATTTTCACACGTCCGGCAAAATCGACTGTACTAAATTGTACTATCTTACCACATATACACTCCAGACACACCACAATGAGTAGAGTGTTTGAATGTAAATCCACATTTGAGGTCTGCTGCTTGTTTAGAATAAAGATTGGGGGAAAAAACACTCAGTTTTTATTTTCCTCACTATATTGAGTGCATCAGCAAATTTTTCCTCAATAGGATTTATATGTATTTCTTAGTCAAGTAATAGAAAAATATTTACAACAATCATAGACAATTGTGTCATACAACAAGACAACTTCAGTTAAGTACTATGTGCAGATAAACTTTTACAACCCTATTCAAGGGCTGTTTTCGGATGCTGATCTTGAATGATGCAGAGATCCTCTGATTTCCTCTTTAACATGAAGGGCCGTACACCCAACAAAATCAGTCTGACGTCTGACATTGTCCAAGCATTTCAGTAAGCTATTGGTCTAAATCAGTGGCGGGGCCCTCAGACCAAAGTTGACCCACAAGGACGTTTGATTTGGTCCACCAGAAAAATGCCCAATCCCCCAACTCCGTCAAACAATGAGAGAACATGTATATTTATTTTAATGTTAACTTTCCATTTAATGTTTTTAAGTTTTTTAAAAATATAGTAGGCTGTTACAACAGGACACTTTGTGATCCTTGACTCCACAGTTATCAGCTTCTGACAGTAACAAGTGGTGGAACACAAAAAGAGAAAGACCCCTGATGAATCTTCTTGGCAAATCAACATACTTTGTAAGTAAGGAAATTGCTGGAGCATTCGAGTCCAGTTTCTCCTTGGTTTATGAGTGAAACTGTGATTCCACAGTGAGAGAAACATTCACAGGAGCTTTACTCAGTTCCTAATTCTCCCTCTACCTTAGGGAAGGAAGTCATGTACATGATTCTGTGTCACACTCAGCAGATACATTTTTGTAGTCTCTTTCACAGCTGACCATATACTGATTACTATGTTAAAGGCCACAGTGAAGTATGCATACAAAGTAATAAATACAAAAATAAATTAATTACATGGTTTATTACATGGTTTAAAAGATTTGCCTAGGGCTGATGAAGAGCTGCTTCTATAACAACTATACCCAGCACCTATGGTTTATTAAAAAAAATTTGCACTAAATTAAAAAATATATATATTTATTTGCATCTGTAAATAAGTCTGCAACTGTGAAAAACAGAGCTGTCACATACATATTACTTTAAACACATACACTTTTTATAGGTACACTTTTTTCATGACAGTACAATCAAAACAGCATAGTGTTTTTACATCTCAAAGCAGAACAAAATAATAAGGAATAAGAAAAACTTTGACTCATGGTTTCCGGAGTAACCATAAAAACACACAAATAGTTAGGAGCCATATATAAACTATACGTACTGAAAACCTTGTGCAAACCATTATTTTAAATCTTCTCCTGTTATGCATGAAATCATCTGCTGTTGTTTAACAATCTAGTCAGGAGAGGGTAGTAGAGTGTACGGAGGCATAAGCTTTAAAAAAAGGCATAATCCTTGTAGAAAATATAAAGATAGTGGAAAAGGTACAAACATATATATAGTACAAACAGACCATCACATGTATGTTTTTGCCCTGATGTCTGTTTCAGATATAAAAGAAGGTCAGGACAGATAAGATTAGTTCTAACTGAGCCCTGGTGGAAAGTGGCCTGGTGATGGCAGCAGGGGTTAGCTCATAGTCTTTGGGAATGCACAGCTCCTGTGGTGTTGGAGCAAAGGAAGGCCACCAGGCCTTCCTTTGCTTGTACAGGAACTCGGTGCTTTGCACATCCAGATGTACATCCCGGCCTCTGGAGAGATGTAGATGGAGCTGTCTTGGCAGGGGACTCTGAGGGGTCAGGGGTCTGTGGGAGTCTCAAGATTACCTCTGGTTCGCATTATGTTAATGGGTTGGGATAAGCAGTAGACTGGTAGCTGATAACGATTTCTCAGCTCATCGTAACACTCAGACAGCGAGAGAAAGAGAGCGGTTCTGAAATTTTAATGACAGATAGATTTTTCAAATTTGAACAAAAACTCTCTGCCATGAATAGTCCAAAATCTGCCCTCATTATCGTAACATGATGTCTCAGTCATCAGGCATCAGCTCATTTCATATTTTTGTTATAATGTAATTGACATACAAACAATTAGATGTGGAAGCATTTTATATTTTTGTTAATTTATCCATGATACCACTGTCTTTGAAGACTATCATGCAAACATTGAATTAAATGTTCATAAGGTATTCTTAGGGTACAAAACAACCAATTAAAAACTCTGATATGGGCCATCCATACATAGTTTTATGAAAAGCATTTAATAAGTAATAGAACATTAAAATTTTGGTTTATAGGCTAATTTTATTGCCAATCATCTTTTTTAAGTGTTCTTCCTCACTGTAAAAGGCACGTGTCTGAGGCAAAAAGCAGGTGTCCAGGATAAAGAATCAAACTGCTAATATGGAGCTTTTTCCAGAGAAACATTGCCTCTGCACCTCAACTGTAATTAAATAAAGCTACCACAAACAAGTCCGTGTGTGGACGAATTCAGATTAAGGTACAACGGACCTAAGTGCGCCGATAGAGACAGTGGCACAATTCTGGAGAGCTCACCCACAGTCCAAAAGAGTACAACATAGTTTGATCATTTCCCCCACTCTGACAAATCTACTAAACCTGATAATTAACTCATGAGATGAATGTGGTATGTTAGAGCACGGAAAGCACCAAGTTGTGCTGAACTCTGGCCACACAGTACAAGTGCTGGATTCTCCTGTTATATCTGATGACATATCCACAGTGCTGCTGACTGAAACTTACTGACTGAATGTCACTTCACATTTTACCGCAAACTATTAACTGCCATTGCTGAACTACTGAGAAAAGGGAAGAACCCACGCAGGCTTGTTGACATCTCACCAGTTGCTCTCCATTTCCCTCACTAAAAATGCTGTTCATGAAAAAAGATTTTAAAAAAAAACAAAAACTAGTGTATAAAAATTCTGGAATATCCCTTAAATAACCACCAAACCATCAGTGCTTTCATTTCGGGGAAATGACAGAATGTCAGACATCCACTAGATGGCAGCACAACATTTAGATGCTAATCAAAAGTTAATCTTGTAGTAAGCCATGATATGTATGATCATTTTCAAGCTGTAAGGGTTTTAGGAAATCTGAGAAATGACCTATTTCTTCTCAGTGACCTTGACCTTTCGCACATTGCTACTATTGGGGCAGCTAGTAGCCTAGCGGTCAGGGCATGGCCCCTGCAAGCAGAAGGCTGTGGGTTTGAATCCCAATACTGCTTGTGTCATTACTGAGGTACCTTGCCCACACAATTCTCACCGGGTGCCTCTCATTGGTGGCAGCCCACTGCTTCACTTGGTGAATGGGTTAAATGCACAGAAAGAAGTTCATACTCTGTGCTGTGGTGTGTTCACGCATGACTATAAAGGGCCTGTTTACTACTATCACCAGTATTTTCACGCTTCTATTACTTTCATGTTTTAGTAATATTTAAGAAATGTCTCCGAAACTCATAAATGTGCCCACATTAAATACTTATGAGAACAACACTGTGCTATCCACAGATAGTAATACTGAAAATGTAGACAGGTTAAGAGGAAACTGTGGACATGGTCAAAATCCTTTTATGTGGGGAGAAATCTTTAGACCCTTAGTTTATGTTAGTGAGTGGGGTGCCCAAGGCTCACTAATGAGTATGTGGAGCAATGGCTATCCCACCTGGTCAGATCCCACAGAAGAGCTATTGTAGCACAAGCTGCTGACAAAGTTTATGTAGGCTATGATAAAAAGGTCAGAATGCTTGCTGCTTATTGGGCTTCATAGTGACAGATCAGTCAGAGTTCCCATGCCAATGTAGGAGGTGCTTACAATGGCCACATGAGCATCAAAACTGGACCACGGAGCAATGGAAGAAGGATGACTGGGTGCATGTTTATTGATTACCTTGGGATGAGCTGACCCTAGAATGCACTACTGAAGTAAGGCAAGCTGGTGGAGACAGTGTGATGTTCTGGGTAATGTTATTCTGGGAAACCCTGCAATTATGTTATGTATGTTTTCAGGTGGATGTTAATTTGACCCCTACCTAAACATTGTTTCAGAATACAATCTTTCATGGCAGCAGTATTCCATAATGACAATGGCACCCTGCCACACTGTAAAAATTGTTCAGGAATGGCTTGAAGAACATGACAAAGAGTTCAAAGTATTGATTTGGCCTACAACATCTTAATCTGATTGAGCATCTGTGGAGGCTCCAACTCGCAACTTAAAAGACTTGAAGGATCTGCTGCTAACTTCTTGGCATCAGCCATAGCATATCTTCAGAGGTCTTGTGGAGTCCAGGCCTCCGGTAAACCATATACTTACAAATCCTGTCTCAGTCTCTTTTTAATGGAGTCTGCTGCAGTTTAGGGCACTTTAAATGCAGATGATACCCAGCTGTTCTCTAAAAATAGCATGATGTAGCATAATTTATCATGACAACAACTTTATATATTGTCATATCACTTCTAAATGTCTTTAAAGTAGCTGGTTTACCGGAATGCAGTTTTTCCAAACAATAAAAAATCCCAGTTATATATTTCCTCCAGAATATTAGAATATTCCCACAGTTTTTTGCCAACAGTAAATTCTTCAGGAAAAGCACATCACTCTGGCACTGAGAACACAAACCAAAACTCCTCCTACCATGCATGCAACCAGGCAAGGCATTGTTCAAGGCTCAGTAAGAGAGGAGCAGAGTGCTGGGAGAAGGTGTTTCGTTGCCAATCAGACCAATAAATAAATAAATGAATGAATAAACAGTGTCGGCCCAAATAGAACATCAGCCCACCGAGAAAATGCCCAATACACCAGATGGACAGTCTGACCCTGGACTGTGCCTTGCTCCAAGTTACCTCAGTGGTGCTCAGTGGATTCAAACCTTTCGGATCGCAGGGCAAACTCCCTAACCACTAGGCCACTTCCTCCCCCAAAATTACATGTTTGCTAACGAGGATTTGAAGCCAGGCCACGGGGGTGAGAGCGCCGAAGCCTAACCAATACAACATCAGACACCCATTGCATCGGCGCTCTATTTCAATCATTTAGCTTTTACAATTGCTAAATCTAATTTCTCAACACTGAAGCCACTTTTTTCAACAACCAGCGAAACAGTTTTTACAACCAACGAAATAGTTCATCCATGTTTCACATCTGACTCAAACCACCAAAATGTTAGTACATTGTCTCTTTCAGCATTACCACTTTATCGCACACACAAGTGAATTAACTAAAGAACACTAATAACAGACATTACAAAAAGTATAATAATGATCATGATTGGCTTACAAGCAGGGGAACTGGAACAAAAAAAGGCCCTGGCATTTTGGTGTAGAATGGCCCACCAGATACAATTATGCACACCACCCATCTTTACGGTCCCATGAATGTGTCTACCAACAAAGCAGTATTTAATAAAAGTCGTATTCAACAAAGTAGTATTTAATAAATTGTGAACTTACCCAGTCAAAAATGATGCAGCTGAATAAGTAACTGCGGGCAATCTGTACTTGTTCACGTGTGACAGAGAGAGAGAGAGAGAGAGAGACAGTGAGAGAGAGAGAGATTTAAAAAAGTGTGGATGTCTTTTATGTAGGTATATTGTTCATAAATACCTACACAAAAGCTGCCACTAACACCATGCCCCAAAAGTTGCCCTCTACTCACCCCACAACCAATAATAGAAAATTAACTGCGGACTCTGTCACGATTCCGGTTTGCGACCACTGGGGGTCACTGTGGGACCGTGACTGTGCTCCACCCACAGCTGACGATAGTTTCCGGAGGGCTGATTAGCCCCTGGAGTTTGTATTTAAGGGGCACTTTCCTCAGATGTGGCGTGGAGCATTAATTATAGTTCTATGTTCATCACGTTTCCCGGTCTGTGTTCGCCTTTTCTGATCTACCTAGTTTGTGTTCAGTCTCTTTATATCGTTTAGCCCCGTGCCTTGTTTCATTTATTTTATTCTTTATTCAATAAATTCTCATCATGAAAGTCTGCGCCTGTGCCTCCATCTCCTCTCCTCTGCTTGGACAAGACCGCCCCGTGACAGAATGCTCCACCACTCAGGACACAGCAGACTTGTCCAGTTCTCTCAGCATCTACAGCCCGGGCTGTCCTCTAAGATGGCGGCTCCCATACCGGTGAGAACACATTCTTCAGCTGTCCCAGCGTCACCAGATCCACCGACTTCTCCCAGATGCCTCCAACTACTCGGCTACTCTTCCTACAGCAGAAAGATCGCCCCGTGATTGAATACATGATGGAGTTCCGCCAATTGGCAGCTCAAACAGCATGGAGTGAAGCCATCCTTCGGACCGCATACCATGAGGGGTGGACACAACACTTGCGAGACGAGCTGGCCCGCCATTTGCTTCCCGAGATGCTGGAGGGCATGATTCAGCTCGGCTTCCTTGTGGAGCTTTGCCTTGGCCGCTCAGCTCTCCCTGTGAGCAGAGCTCAGCTCAATCCGACTCAACCCAGCTTGACTCCAGTCACCTTACCACCAGGCAGTCTTACCCCTCCCAGTCCAGATCAGGTCAGTCCATATCAGTTCACCCCATATCAGCGTAGTCCAGCTCCTCTTAGTCCAGCTCCTCCTAGTCCAGCTCCTCTCAGTCCATATCAGTCCACCCCATATCAGTCTAGTCCAGTTTCTCTCAGTCCAGGTCCTCTCAGTCCAGTCTCTCTCAGTCCAGTTTCTCTCAGTCCATATCAGTCCACTCTATATCAGTCTAACTCAGCTCTTCTCAGTCCCGCTCCTCTCAGTCCCACTCCATTTGACCCAACCCCAATCAGATCAGTTCCAGTCAGATCCAATCCACCCAGTCAAGCTCCAGCCAGTTCAGCTCCACTCAGCCCAGTTCCACTCAGTTCAGCTCCAGCCCTTAGTCCAGCTCTAGTTCCAGTTCCAGCAATTAGTCCAGCTCCAGTATCAGCTCCAGGTTCAGCTCCAGCTCCAATTTCAGCTCCAGTTCCAGTTCTTAGTCCAGCTCTAGTCCTTAGTCCAGGTCCAGCTCCAGCTCTAGTCATCAGTCCAGTTCCGGCCCTCAATCCAGTTCTGGCCTTCAATCCAGTTCCGGCCCTCAATCCAGTTCCAGCCCTCAATCCAGTTCCAGCCCTCAGTCCAGCTCCAGTTCCAGCTCCATGTTCAGCTCCAGCTCCAGTTTCAGCTCCAGTGACAACCCTTAGTCCAGCTCCAGCTCCAGTTTCAACTCCAGTTCCAGCACTTAGTCCAGCTCCAGCTTCAGTTCCAGCACTCAGTCCAGCTCCAACTCCAGTTTCAGCTCCAGTTCCAGCACTTAGTCCAGCTCCAGGTCCAGGTCCAACTCCAGGTCCAGCTCCTGGTTCAGCTCCTGTTTCGGCACTCAATCTAGCTTCAGTTCCAGCACTCAGTCCAGCTCCACCTCTGGCACTCACAGTTCCGGCACTCAGTACAGTCCCGGCACTCAGTACAGTTCCGGCACTCTGTCCAGCTCCAGTTCCGGCACTCAGTACAGTTCCGGCACTCAGTACAGTTCCGGCACTCTGTCCAGCTCCAGTTCTGGCACTCCGTCCAGCTCCAGTTCCAGCACTCCGTCCAGCTCCAGTTCCGGCACTCAGCCCAGCTCCAGCGCCGGCACTCAGCCCAGCTGCCGCCGTCAGCCACCGTCAGCTTAGCACCACTTAGCCCAGCTGCCACGGTTCCAACCAGCTCAGCTGCTTTTGCCGTGGCTCAAGTGCGCAGCAACTCTCTCCCCGTGGCTCAAGTGCGCAGCAGCTCTCTCTCCGTGGCTCCAGTGCGCAGCAGCTCTCTCCCTGTGGCTCAAGTGTGCAGCAGCTCTCTCCCCATGGCTCAATTGCGCAGCAGCTCTCTTCCGTGGCTCCAGCATCGGACCCGCCAACTCCAGGCCCTGGTCTGGTTCCCGCACCAGACTCGCTGACTCCAGCTCCTGGTCCGGTTCCCGCACGAGACCTGCTGACTCCAACTTCTGGTCCAGTTCCCACACCAAACTCGCCGACTCCAACTCCTGATCTGGTTCCCGCACCAGATTCGCCGACTCCAGCTCCTGATCCGGTTCCCGCACCGGATTTGTCGACTCCAGCTCCTGATCCGGTTCCCACATCGGACTCGTTGACTCCAGCTCCTGATCCGGTTCCCGCGCCGGCCTTGCTGACTCCAGCTCCTGACCCGGTTCCCGCACAGTTTCACTAACAATTTCCTATTGTATGGCACACACACAAACACACACATCATTTCAGTGCTACATTACTTTTTATTGCAATATTTCTTGTATCATTCAGTTGTGGATCTATGTTTAAGATTTTTGACAGTAGTTAAGCAGGTGCAAATGATGTAAAGCTTTGTTGCTGGTGAAGTTTATGTGAGAATACATTTTGTGTAAAAGCAATGGAAAGTCCTCATGGAGCACTGTTTTGCTCATTATGTAAAGAGTTTTGAAAAGAGTTATCATTATCATGGAAAATCCGGCTTTCTGCTGGGCAGATGGTAGCCTAATGGTTAGTGCATTCGGCCTGCGATCAGGAAGCCATGGTTTCGATTTCCAAGACTGCTACGCACCTCCGCGGTACACTTGAGCAAGGTAGCGTCCCCACACACTGCTCTCCAGGTGCTGTGTTCCTGGCTGCCTGCTGCTTCACTTGGTGAATAATTTCGTGCTGTTCCGCAGTGTGCTGTGGCGCATTCATGTTCAAGATGCAGTAAAGGCACAAAACGTTATTAATGGGAAAAGATCTGCTGCACAGCTTGCTCATTTATTGTGGTTGTGCACCTGTGTATGTGTGCGTGCCTAAGAGAGGGAGATCAAGCCCATCTGCGCGCACACACACAAAGATATTTACAGTTAAAGAGCCTTTTATTTTATGCATGCATGCCACACCAGCACTGTATTTACACTTGCATCTGACAGGGGTTATGCTGCAAAACCACAGCCGTAGAAAAATTAGGGATGCACCATATTGGAAACATATTGATATCAGCAGAATCTTAAAAATGAAAAAACAAATGTTAGAAAATTAGATATAACCAGTAATTTTAACCAGTATTCAATTTTTAAAATTATATTATATTATTTTTTATTTATTAAATTATACTGTGAAAAGCCTTTATACATTTAGCTGGGCTCACTTTGTTGTGTTTTAGTATTTTTACTGACCCTACTGATTTTCAGTTTCAGACGGCAGAAAAAAAAAGCTTACTTAACTTCCATAAGCTATATGAAGAGTTTATTTAGAAAACACATTAAACCATTTTATGATTTTTTTTTAAGGTATGTTGATTTATGTTATATTGCTTTACACATACAAGAAATATCAGTGCTGCAATGTGATTAATATCACCTTTTGTAGAGAAATAAAACTGGTGGCCAGTTCTAAGGCCAGATTTTAATCATTCAAAGGCTTTTTGGCAGGCTTCATTCTACTGGAACTGTTTTCCCTTTTTGAAGTGAAGGCCACTGCAAACTCATGCACAAACTAAAAATAATAAGAAGCAATCCCCAAAAACGCTTAACCACTGTGTGATTAGACAGTTCTGGCCAAACATGGGTAGCAAACAAATTCCACTTGGTAGCCTTTACCTTGAGGTTAGCTATGCTAGTAAATGTCAAACATGTCCTCCCCATATATTCATCATTTATATTTACATTTACATTTACGTTTACGGCATTGGGCTGACGCTTTCATCCAGAGCGACGTACATCTACGCTCAAGTAGTCCACATATGTTTCTTAAACATGAAGAGCTAAACTTAAATCAATGTCCACAATTCGACCAAGTTACTGCAGGCTACACCTAAACAACACCTGTCAAAGAAAAGTCAGAAGTTAAGGCAAAGTAAGGAAGGCTTGAATTTTTTTTTAGGGGGTGGGGGGGAGAGATAAATGAGAAACGAAAGTCATAGTTAGTCACCAAGGTGCTACTTGAAGAGGTGGCTTGATCTGATCGGAAGGGGGAGTTCGTTCCACCACTGTGGGGCCAAGACTGTGGGGCCAAGACTGTCTTCCTCTTCTTTTGAGCAGCGGAGGTTCAAGGCGAGCCATGCTTGAAGGCCTAAGATGATGAGAAGTGACACACTGTTTGATCAGTGCTGATATGTACGGGGGTACAAGTCCATTCTTGGCCTTGAAAGCAAGTGTTAAGGACTTGAACCTAATGTGAGCGCCCACAGGGAGCCAGTGAAGGTTCTTTAGTAAAGGTGTGGTGTGTGTGAACTTTGGAACATTGAAATCCTCGCAGCTGCATTCTGAATCAGCTGAAGTGGTTTTGTTACCTTCAGTGGAAATCCAGCCAGTAGAGAGTTGCAGTAGTCCACTTTGGAGATTACCAAAGACTGGGCGAGTGAGAAAGGGTTGGATTCTTCTATTGTTGTAGAGAAGGTATCTGTATGTTTTGGAGATCTGGTCAACCTGAGGCGAGAAGCTTCATCTAGCATAACACCAAGATTTCTTACCTTCTTTGAAGGGACGATAACCGAGTTCCCAACAGAAATGATGAGGTCGTAGCTTGGTGAAGGACTCCCTTTGATGAAGAGGAGCTCGGTCTTGCTGGGGTTCAGCTTGAGGTGGTGGGCCGCCATCCAAGAAGAGATGTCTGAGATGCGGGTCGAGACCTGGTTGTCATTGGACGGGAAAGAGAGAATAAGTTGTGTGTCATCACCTTAAAAGAGTTAGGAAAAACCGTGTGAGGCTATCACATCCCCAAGAGAACCAGTGTATAGAAAAAAGAGAAGTGGTCCAAGGACCGAGCCCTGCGGAACACCAGTGGATAATCTTCGTGGAGCAGACTGGGAGCCTTGCCATGCTACCTGGTACCTCCGGTCATCAAGGTAAGAAGCAAACATTTGCCGGGGCTGTGCCGAAGATCCCAAGGTTGGAGAGAGTGGTGAGGAGGATCTGATGATTGACTGTGTCAAAGGCCGCAGAAAGGTCAAGGAGGATCAGAGAAGAAGACAGGTTGGCTGATCTTGCTGCATAAAGTTTTTCGTAGACGGCAAGTAGAGCAGTTTCAGTAGAGTGTTCTGTCTTGAACCCGGACTGGTGAGGGTCCTGAAGCCTGTTTTGAGAAAGAAACAAGTTGAGTTGGTTATAAACGGCACGCTCCAGAACTTTCGAAAGGAAGGAGAGAAGAGAGAAGAGGTCTGAAGTTATTGACATCTGAGGAGTCCAGCGAGGGTTTCATCAAAATCGGTGTGACTACTGCAGACTTGAAGGCAGATGGAACATGCCAGTCCCCTTTGAGGTTTTCAACTTTTAATGTCAGACCTCACTTTCAACAGTGTTCTGGAAAGTTTTTACTGCCTGCCTAAGGACCTCAACTTAATAGTGAGCATTTCTGCTAAAAACAGAAAGATTCCTATATATAGCAGATGTTTGATTGCAAAAATAAATCCTCACACACAACAGTAACTGTTCAACTACATCATTTACAACCCATCTTCCTTTAATTTCCCCTGCACACTAAATCAAAGATGTACCCTGTGGTAAGGGATTTACACTATCAGCTATGTTAGCCACACAAACTGGCAGCAGTCTACCCCGTTTTGTCTGTGTTTGGATTAAGGGCTGCAACACACTGCATTTATGCCCCCCCCCTTACACACACCTACACCTCCTAGGGGAAATAACATCATCAAAACCTTACCTTGCCCAGTCAAGGGCACCCAGCCTGAAATACTGTATGCCACTTCCCTAGGTTTAAAGAAAGAGAGGGGGCATGCATTAAGACTGCTGTGGCAGCCCCTCCCATTTCCCATCACATAGGGAAAATCCCTCTTAATATGCCATCGCAACCACACTCCAACAAATTCTTCTTTCAGATCCCCTATCTGACATGACCCATGCCTCTCTCCGTCCCCTGTGAGGTTTAGAATTTTCAAGTTTTAACGTCAGAGCTCACTTTCAACATTGTTCTGGAAAGTTTTTACTGCCTGCCTAAGGACCTCAACTAAATAGTGAGCATCTAAAGACAATTCACTATTAGCCAATATAAACAATGACTGTTTAGGTGGGGCATGTTCTGAATCAAGAATAAAGTCTTATTCTGGGGCGATATTGATGGCGTCCTCTATCAGTGCTAACTTGGTAGTGTGAAGTTGAATATGTACTCCACAATAGAAATAAAATAGATAGACCAATTGAGAGGTAGACTTTAACAACCAAAAAGATCATTACAATATTCTCTTGCTGTTTTTTGAGGTGATCACTAACTAGCAATAAAATCTATCCGATTCCATTCAGTTTGTTAAGCAGCTTTTAGGCATTGATGACTGTCTCTTTACTGGTGTAAGGACTCTCATTCTCCCAACCATTATCCTCATCACCTATTTTGAACCAGTAAGGGTCTGAATTAGTAAAAGTCACTGGCATAAAATTGGGCATAGAATAAGACTAGCTTGAAAGCCTGAAGATAGGGACTTAAACTAACACCTTAAGTGTGCATGTTGATCAGGCTCAGACGTCTTTAAAGAAAAAACATCTTTAAAGAAAATCCCACCACTGCTACCAAAGTGATGAATTTTTTTTTTATTTACAAATGAAAGTTAACCTGAGAGGGTCTTAGGGGTTCCCAAATCAAAATGCTGCCAACACCTTTAATTTGGTGGTCTGTTGCCTTAAAAAAAACAATTGCACACATTAATTAATATTTGTAATTAAAGAAAATCTTGACAACTCACTAAAACTGTGAGATTAAGCTAATACAATAAAATAGCGAGACATACTACTATAATCCCGTGTCACACTTTGTGTTGTAATTCGTAAAGCACTTCACCCCAAAAGCAAACTGATACACAGTTGGTGCATTACATTATCAGACACTCAAAAGCACACTTTGGTTTCAAAGACATGTCATGATAAACGCTGCAAATGCACCTCTATACACATTTTTATATAATCTGTCTCTAACAAGCATAGCCATGGACTCCATTACTTCAGCTATTCAGAAGTGCTAACAAGAAAGAGGCTCTACACAGCAACTCGATTGCTGGGGTAGTGCTTTCTGTTGCTCATTGTTAGCACCATGAAAGCCTCAGCACAAGCTTCTGGCTTCTGCATAGCTTCTTCCAATGCATTTAGCACAAGGCCCAACACACTCTTGTCACCTTTTGTGTTTTTCATTACCAGAGATGACCTGCTCAAGGTGGAAAGAGAATATAGCTCTGCTTATATTACACCAAATCCTAAAATTAGTTTCTGTTCACACACAGAACTATTCTTTCTTGTGTTCATCAATAGCAGTTAGAAATTCTCCTACCCTAAACAGGCACAAGGGCCTAAACATGAAGCTTTACTAAACAAAGGAGGCAGGAGCAAACAAGTAGCCAATATGACAGGTGGAACAAACCACCTATCAGCTGCAACATATAATATAAACAATCTCAATACTGGTGTGCTCAGACATGTAAAATAAGAGTCCTCCCGAAGAACAGAAAAGGGCGGCCTCTAGCGGCCGCCAGCCGTGACAGAACCCCCCTCCCTACATTGCCACTCCAGGGCACCCAAAGGCCCACCAGGTCTCCACAAAGGCGGAGTATGGGTGGAGGCGGGCAAACCTCCCCCTCGTTGCACTTTGTGCTGCCCGCTTCGCTGGCCAGGGCGACCCATGTGGGTCCCCCACCTCCACTCACTCGGATCCTCATGGCATCCCCCAAAAAATATTTAGGGGAGTGCCCCAGTCTTCTGTCAAGGCCCATTTGGTGCACCCAGGGCCCCAGGTCCACACCAAGGCAGCGGCTGCAGCCGGGGCCTCAGGAACAAGAGCCACAGGAACTTGGGCCTCAGGAACCGGGGCTTCAGAGACAGGTGCGGGGGCCACCGCTTTGGGGACTTGGACAGAGGCTGAAGCCACAGGTTCAGAGACCGGTACAGGAACTGGTGCAGGGGCCACAGCTTCAGAGCCCGGTACAGGAACCAGTGCAGGGGCCACAATTTCGGGAACAGGGGTTAGGGCTGGGGTCACAGCTTCAGGGACTGGGACAGGTGCTGGGCCCCCAACTTCGGGGACAGGTACGGGAACAGGTGCTGGGGTCACAGCTTCAGAAAGTGGTATGGTAACCGGAGCTGGATCCACAGCTTCAGAGACCGGTACAGGAACCGGTGCTGGAGACTGGAGCAGTCATGTGGTCAGCATTGGAAGCATGAGCTGTCATGGAGCTGGGGGTGGCTGTGGTCTAGTGGGTAGGATATTTGCCTCTGGACCAAGAGGTCATGGGTTCGAATCCTACCTTCAGCACACCACCACTGGCTTCCTGAGCAAGACCCTTAACCCCAAGTTGCTCCAGGGAGACTTTGGATAAAAGTGTCTGATAAAAGCCGTAAATGTAAATGTGTAGCCTCAGGTAGCACGTAGCCTTGTTGACCGGCTGGCTAGGTTGCCTAGCTTCAGGGAGTGGCTGTCTAGGCCGCATATCTGGAGCTGGTGGCATTGGCATCACCTAGAGAGCCAGCTGGAACAAGGACTCTGGAACCCGCATGGTTGGCTGGACCCTCGGAGCCAGAGCGTGTTCAGGAGGGCTCCCGCCAGCTCCGCGACCACCCTCTTGAGCTGCTCCTGCTGGTCAGCTAGCTGTTGCTGTGAGCTGTCTTCTGGCCTGGTGCAGGACAGATGGAGGCATGGCACGGCTGTGGGGGCTTCCTTGGCTGCCAGCAGGAGGGTCTGAAGAACACTGGGGACTCCATTCCCCAGCCGGTGTGCCCACTGCTGGCTTTCCCACTCGCTGGACCGGTATGAGTCGGGCCTGCGCATGTGGGGATGGGCTAGGGAGGACATCCAGGAACCCGTTTGGCGGACCTGATCTGGGGCACTTGCGACCCCCTCCGCATCCGCAGCTTTCTAGCCAGGCCTGAGACAAAGTGGTCTGCGAGAACCTCTGGCTCCGGAGCCAGGATTGTCGGTGTATCCCTGACCTGCTGCTCCAGGCATATGTCCTCCGAGCTCACATACCCCAGCAACTCCTGGTGTACCAACTCACTCTGGTCAGTTCCTCCCCCTGCCGGGGCCAGTGCGTCTGAGCTGGTCACGGGTGCCCACAGACCTGTGGCCAGTGCGTCGCAGTGTAAGGTCAGTCCATCTGTCACATCTCCTGCCCTAGGGCCGTGAAGAGAGGCACAGATGCAGACTTTCATCATCTTAAAGTTTTATTTACACAAAAGTAAACAGGTAAAAACAGGCACAAGGGCCTAAAATGAAGCTTTACTAAACAAAGAAGACAAGTAGCCAATATGATGGTGGACAGACACTAAGGTCCAACAGAATCGGAAAAAAATACTGAACCTAAAAGTCCATAAACAAATAGAACTTAAACATCACTTTCCCTGAGCATGCCGGTCAGGTGCAACACATAATATAAAGAAACTTAAAACTGGTGTGCTCAGACATGTCAAAATAAGAGTCTTCCCAAAGAACAGAAAAGGGCGGCCTCAAACAGCCGCCAGCCATGACAGTTGTGGCATTTAATGTGTTCTTATGGCTTTGCCCAGAGTTACAATATCTTCTTTTTCTGCTGGACTGTCCAGAATGTGAGTGAGAGTGACTGTGTCTTGAACACTGTTGAAATTCACATGTACAAGTGTCACCTGAGACAAACAATGTTGTTGTCAGGTCTGGTGACAAGGCTCTTTACAGCACAGCCTGGGCCAACCTGAAGAGGGGCATCCGAGAAGCCAAATCTGACTACAACAGGAGGATTGAGGAGCATCTGGACAGCAACAACAGCAGACAGGTGTGGACGGGTGTCCAGCACATTACCAACTACAGGACCAATTTCAGAACGGTGGGAGGTGACGCATCACTGGCAGAGGAGCTGAATCACTTCTTTGTATGGTTTGAGGTGAAGTTTCCAGAGGCAGCCAGACCCTACCCAGAAACCAACACCACCCCATCCGGTGCAGGAACAAGAGGTGAGACGCATGCTGTTGGCTGTCAACCCCCCGGAAGGCAGCTGAACCTGATGACATGTCAGGATGTCATGCTGAAAGACTGTGCAAACCAACTGGCTGGGGTCTTCACTAGGATATTCAACCAGTCTCTGTCTCAGTCCATTGTCCCACCCTGCCTGAAGTCTTCAGTCATAATCCCTCTACCCAAGAAACAGACAATCTCAATGAGTCTCAGTGATTACAGGCCAGTAGCACTTGTGGTGATGAAGTGCTTTGAGAAGCTCATCAGGAATCACATCATGTCATTCATTTCTCCCTTGTTTGATCCGTTTCAGTTTGCCTACAGAGCAAATAGATCTACTGAAGATGCTGTTGCCACTGGCCTCTACGCTGTTCTGTCCCACCTAGAGAAGCAGGAAGCTATGCTTCAGCTCTGCCTTTAACACCATTCTCCCCCACAGACTGGTGACCCACTCTCCACCTGTCTTCGGATTAAGGACTTCCTAAGTAACCGCACACTGAGGGTTTGAGTGGGCCCATACTTCTCAACTGCCATCAGCGTCAGCACTGGCTCCACACAGGGCTGTGTGCTAAGCCCCCTGCTTTATACCCTCTACACCCAAGTAGTAGGGCTCATCTCAGGGGAGGATGATGTAGTGTAGACACAACAACTTGGACTTCAGGAAGAAGGCAAAAAACACCCAGCCAAGACCAAGGAGCTCATTATGAACTTCAGGAAGAAGGCAAAAAACACCCAGCCATTCATTATCAACGGGGTCTGTGAGGAAAGGGTCTCATACTTATGCTTCTTAGGAGGACGTGACCTGGGGAACACACATTGATGAGCTAGTGAAGAAGGCCCAAAAGAGACTCTACTTCCTGAGGGTTCTCAGGAAGAACAACATCCCTGAGTAACTGTTGGTGTCCTACCACTACACAGTAGAAAGCATCCTGGCCTTGGTTCTGTGCTTGGTTCTCCAGCTGCACAGTAGCACAGATGAAGGAACTCCACAGGGTCATGCGGGTTGCCCAGCGGATATTTGGCTGCCCTCTCCCTTCACTCGTAGATCTGCATAGTCCTCGTAGTCTTAGACATGCTATGAAGATTCGGCAGGACCCATCACACCCTGGTCACAAACTGTTTGAGCGTCTGCCTTCAGGTCCATAAAGACAAAGACAAACAGGGAGGGAGGCAGGCAGGCAGGAGGGAGGCAGGGAGGGGCAGGGAGGGAGGCAGGGAGGGAGGCAGGGAGGGGCAGGGAGAGGCAGGGAAGCAGGGAGGGGCAGGGAGGGAGGGATTCTGCGCCGCCTCACCGACGCCTGAATGAACGAATCACTCAGTGAACTACACTCTCCTGAATCATTTTCCTCTGAGTGATACACTTTCATGAAGACCGTTGTTCCCCATTGTTTTAACAGATTTAGTTTCCAGATAAACAAACTTAAAACGTTAGGCTGGCAGTAATGAGAAGAGAGCGAGACTCACCAGCTGTAGCAAGCACTAGGCAGGAGCGACAGAGGGAGATAGCTGTGTGTTGTGTTTAAGTGTACCTCGGAGAAAACTAACTTCTTTTTTTTTTTTTACTCTACTAAATTGCCACCGCTAAAGCTCACGTACCGTAGAACACAGCATGTAACAAGTAGTGTATAAACCCACAATTTGAGAAAATGCGTGACTCTCATTGCGACAATCTGCGAGGGAACAGTGCATGTTCAGTGTGAATCCTTCACTGAATGTACTGTGGGTTATACGTTCAGTGAACGGATCACTCACTGAGCCCAATTTGCTGAGTAGACCAGTTAAATAGCATACTATAGAACAGGACACTTAAAACATCATGATATATAAACAAGTTTATTTTTACAAATGTGTTTTTCAAAGCAACACAGCCGCAACGCTCTTGTCTCCCGGTCCCGGAAGCCGTGAACTCTGGACTTGGACAAAAGAGAAAGATTGATGAAATGTTACAATGAATAATTGTTTGAATGGTGGATAAAGAACCTTGATTAACTTCCAAACTAATTCAAGCTGACCTGCAGGCACAGGGTACAACAGTGTCACATCAAGTCTATTTGCAATAGATTTGCATGCAGTTTTTATTAAACCACAGGCACCAATCAAGTAACTGTTTCAATATTTTCAGTGCAAAGTCAGATAGGCGCACACTGTGGCAATGATCAGTGTCAGTCAGCTACCACTGTTTCTTCAAAAACGCTTAGTATATGATTATTATATGCTAATTACACCACTATCAAATAATATACAACTAGCTTCATCACAAAAACTGTACATGAAAACCAAATACAGATTTAAAATCAGCATGAAAGACACTACAAATCCCAAATACACTTATCTCTGATGATTTTGACCTGTTGACCTGTGTTATCTGTGGAAGCCACAATCCTTCTGGGAGAATGTCCTCTGTACAGATGAGAAAAAATAGATCTTTTTGATAAAGCACATCATTCTACTGTTAAAACAGTCAAACATGGAGGAGGTTCACTGATATTTTGGGGTTGCTTTGCTGCTTCAGGCACTGGATGTCTTGACTGGTTGCGTGGTATTATGAAATCTGAAGACTACCAAAGAATTCTGGGGCTCAATGTAGGGCCCAGTGTCAAAAAGATGGGTCTCAGCCAGAGGTCATGGGTCTTACAGCAGGACAATGACCCAAAGCATATTTTACAAAGAACCCAGAAACAGTTTGAGACAAAGAACTGGAGATTTCTGAAGTGGGCAGCAATGAGACCAGATCTAAATGCCTTAGAGCACCTGTGGAGAGATCTAAAACCAGCAGTTGGGAGAAGGAAGCCTTCAATCTGAGAGACCTGGAACAGCTGGCAGTATTGTCTAGCTCTTTTATTCTTTCTTGTTCTCTGTGGCATTCTTTGTATTTGTTTCTGGGATGTGAGTATATCTGGTGGCCTCATGGTTAGGGAGTTGGACCTGTGACCAGAATTTTGTGGGTTTAAATCCCAGGACTGCTAGTGGCACCTCTGAGATTTCCCTTGAGCAAAGAACTGTCCCCACACACTGCTCTCAGAGCGCTGTGTTCCTGGCTGCCAGCTGCTTCACTTGGTAAATGGGTTAAATGTAGAGGAAGGATTTCGTGCTGTTCACACTGTGTGCTGTGGCGTGTTCACGTATGTCAAAACTCAAAAACACATGAAAACTAATTATGAATTTAAGAATTTAATAATGTTTCATTATCAACAGTACAAATCACATTTTATACTTACACTGTAATGACAGCTGACCGACCTCAGTGGAATAAGTTGGCAGAAATGTATATGTGAACTCAAAATAAGCAAAGGTCAGTATATTCATTTTGCACCTGTGCCTCATTTGCTACATTAGTTATAACTGAGCACAAAGACTCATTCATATTCATGAATGTGTTTGTTTGGAGTTTTATTATTCTGAGGCATTAACATGAATTATGAAATAAATTGGATGAAAATACATAGAATACGTGTTTTCAGTCAGGGGCTGTTTACAATGCATGTGCTTCACAGACAAAACCTCTGACCATAAATTCTGAGAGCATTCAGCACTGGTATAATGCAAAAATCAAAGATAAGACTAAAACTTTATTCTTTGTCGTATTTCATTTTCTGTGTCAAATAATAATATTTCAACCAGTGACAGACAGGAATATATCTATACATATATCTACACAGCTCTGGAAAAAAATAAGGGACCACTGCAACAGAAACTTCCATTTCTGAGGTTTTATCTTTTATAGGTGCATGTTTTGAACTATACTATTTTGCTTTAGTTTTTAAGAACTGCTGACAATATTTGTCCTAATTTCCAAATAAAAATATTGTTCCTTAAAGCATAATTTTACATAAAAATGAGAGAAATGGTGCAGTGTTTACAGAACTCACTCTTAAACAAACTGGTAATAATTACCTTTGATGTACTTCTTGTAGTGTTTTGCCATCCAACTGGTCACAGAAAGTGTTGATTAGAGTATTTTTTAAAATACTTTTCCTCATTAAATAAGATTTGATTCAGGTGATCACCTAACCAGTACCTCATAAAGCAGAATGAGGTGTGCTTCTGTAGGAGGTATGGGTGTCATACTCGTAGAGATGCTGTTTTAAAAATAAATTGCAGTGAGGTCTTATTTATTTCTAGAGCTGTATAAACAGCAAACCCCCGACAGTGGAGGGAACAATGGTTCCAAGAGCACCTGGGAACTGTGAAAAAATGCAAATTTGTGATGTGGTAAAAAAAAATAGCCTAACAGTG